>PVLC010001156.1:0-83893 GCA_004027655.1 Graphiurus murinus | reverse complement strand
CTACTTTGAAGTTACATCCCCATCTCTTTCAATTTTTTATTTTGAAACAGGATCTCAGTAAGTTGCTGAGGGTCTTACCAAGTTGATGAGGGTGGCCTCAAACCTACAATCCTCCTGTCTTAGCCTTCCAAGTACTGGTATTATAAGAATGAGCCATAGCATTTTCAACCTCGCATTACACTTACACAATTTCCCAACCTCGGTAGCTCATCTTGCATAAAGTACCTCCACATAGAGGGGAAATGCAGACCCTGTGGGGACAGTACATTTTAGTGTTTTCAAGAGTCAGTGGCAGGATTGACTGAGTGGCATCTCTATGGCCACAGACTCCTAGGCTTCACCAGCTCACCAGATGTCCTTATCTCATGCTTCCCCTTAATAAAAATGCTGGAGTTGAGGTAGACAGAAGCCAAACTTTCTTTTCTGTTCTTTTACACTGAGCTAACACAGAACTGACTCCCTTGTAAATTTTAGTTTTGAAGAAAGTATTTCTTCCTCCATGCTGGCAGGTGCCACCACCACCAGAATATTCATTCTCTTTTTTTTCTCTTCTATACTTAAATATACCTCTTTCTCAGAAGCTCATCTACCATTAGTCTCCAGTTTCTTAAAAGAGAGGGCATAAGTAATAGTCTGCAATAATAACGTTGGCCAATGATAAATTAATATAATTATAAAAAGAGTATAATAATAAATTGCTGACAGTATTTTTTCAAAACATATTTATCTGAGGTATAGTCGAAATAAGTGTATTTTTGCTTCAGAAAATCATGCCTTCTATGAAATCCAGTTAGATTCCACCACTGTTAAAGATTACTATGGATTCTCAGGGACTTGGGGAGATGAGCATTTTTCCTTGATTGACAGTGACACAATTTAACAAGAAATACCCTGATAACCTTTCACTCCTTTGGGGTTCAGTTTCTCATTTTAAAAATGAAAGCACTGAATTAGGTTGACTTTAGATGTTTTACATCTTTAAAAGAAAATTCTCTCGCCTATTCACTTGTTTCCACAGGAAGTTTCTGTTTGTCTCAAACTAATAAATTTGAGTGGTGATACACTGTAATTTTTTTAAAGTTATAAGAGCCATTGTATGGAAATTATGACTTTGCTTACATTTATTTTTATTTTATTTTTATTTTTATTTTTATTTTTTTGGCAGGTACTGGAGATTGAACTCAGAGGCATTCTACCTCCGAGCTACACCCCCAGCCCTATTTTTTTTTTTTTATTCTTTATTTTGAAACCGGGTCTCGCTAAGTTGCAGAGTGCCTCACTAGGTAGCTGCGGCTGGCCTCGAACTCGGATCCTCCTGTCTCAGCCTCCTGAATGCTGAGATTACAAGCGTGTGCCACCACGCCCTGCTCTTTGCTTACATTTAAAATATGCCACATAGTTGCCAGACTTTACATTTGCCAATATACTGTATTGAAAATTATATCACTTTAATGACATCTTTTATCAATACAATGATTGCAGATCAGCCCTAAAAGGCAGAGAGAGAGAGAGAGAGAGAGAGAGAGAGAGAGAGAGAGAGAGAGAGAGAGAGAGAGAAAGATACTTATATAATGTAAGTTCGAGCCATTATTCCTTGTGTTACTAATACTCTGAGGTTTGCACTTATATGACAGTTTCTTGCCTCATTGTCATTTCTCTAGTATTCATTTGATGTGGAGAACCTACTTGAACACAATCTACCTCCATGCTATGATCTTGTCTTTATAATAGTCACTACAGAGTTGATATTTAGTGCCACAACCTTGTAGTTTGCAACCACATTGGTCTTTGATCTGCAGAAAGACTTAATATGTCCTCAAAATGTGTCCAGACTACTCTCAGTTAATCTTCAGGTTATATTTGGGTCTTATGAATTCAAACATATCCTTCATATTCAGTGAGAAACTATTCTGCCATTTTTTTTTTTCTGGGGTGAGATGACAAACTTGATTTACTTTAGTGGATTTCAGAGAATAAGAATGATTTTATACAAAATACCTTGAGGCAGCTCATTCAAACCTTATACTTTGTGAACTGATCAGCAAGATGTTATTACTTCATTTAAAGATGAAGAGAGAAGTCTTAGATGTTTGCCTTGTACAAATGAACTGAGTCCTTAGTCTCCTAATTCCAAGAACCTTGGAATTTGGGGCATTACAAAATTAGATCCATGGATCCCTTACTAAAATACATATACTTTGGGGGGATTGGGTAACCATATACACATTTTAAAGTCAAAAAGTCTCTTTCTCTGTCCTCTAACAATTTTACAAAGGTAGTAGAAATCCTAGTACTTTAGAGATCCTAGGATCTTGGAGAGTAGAAACATTCCTAATATTGTGTTTGCATGGGATGTTGTAGACAGAAAAGTTCTGTAACTTTTTTCTGATCACAGTTACTATTAGAGTTATCACTAATATAGTGTATATGGGATAACAAATGACTTGGGATGTCAATATCTGGAATGATTTCAAAGCTTGGATTATTGCACTTAATACTTAGGGTTTGTGCTTAAAAACTGGATGTAGCTAAGATCCAAGGAAAAATGAACTCATCAGATGCTTGTTAAATATTGCTAAGGAAGGAAAGGTTAAACAAAACAGATATGATGTTATCTCAATTATCATGGGCAGAATGGGGCCAGTAGCATTCAAAATCCAAATAATCCAAAGGTCATCTTTGTCTTTGGAGCATATAATGCAATTTCTTTTGTAGCACACAGTTTTATTTTTCTGCCAGATAACTAGATGGTCAATTTTGCTTTAATTTGCAGAGAACCATCCAGTTTAAGGTGAAAAGGCTCTGAGGCACATATGACATCAGGCTCCCAGGCCCAGTTACAGGAAAGGATGCAGGTGAAAACAGTCATGACCTACTGCAGATGGCCATGTTTACCAGAAGAAAAGGCTTTCCAAATGAAGCCATGGGAAAAGATGTATTATTCAGTACTTTATTTTCTCAATGGCTTTAATACCTTCATATTTTATATCACTCAACACAAATCCACAGTATAAGTGCCAGGGTAGATCATCTAATTTTTAGTTAAGGAATTAGTGAAACTTAATGGTCAGTTAGGGAAAATAAACAAAAATAAGATGCCTCTGTCTCAAGAGTTGCATGCAAAGTAGTCTCCCCATGAATGAGTGTAGAAAACACTTGAGCACAATATTTGTATCTTCTTTGGTTTGTATCATAACAGAGGTCAGTTTCTGGAACAGAGTGAATATTTAACTCAGATATGTTAAAAGAATGAACAAAAATATATTATTGCCATTTACTTTTTTAACTAAGGAGGATGAATTTGGGAATTCAATATTAAAAAAACAACAACACAGAAAATACTAACCTGGAGAAGCATAGATTAACTTTTAGGTTCATTGTATTTTCAGTGCACCCTCATTTTGTATTTCACAAAACAATCAAAGAATATCTTTGCCACTTATTTTTCCTCAATGAAAATTTTTACGTTCACCTTCTTATATTGCCTCTGTCGAAGAGGAATACTGCATGAAGGAGAGTACTGAATATGGATAGTTTAAATCAGGTTGCCCTTGGTTGGTTCCTGTGAAATTGATTAATTCAATGTGGCTGATGAGGATCTAAGAAAAGCTGAATGGAAACTATGGAAATGATGGTGACTATATTTGGCTAAGCACACTGAGATCATCAATGTTTAGTTTATGTTCAACAAAACATTCATGGACAAATCAGATAAATAATGTATTTGGAAGTTTGTTATTAATTGCTAATGAAAATCATGAAATCATCTATGGCAGAATCATCTGCTACAACTTTGTATATCTTGGTCTCTATCCTGTTTCTGTTTGTGTCCTAAAATATTCCAGTCCTTTCACTATAAAAACAACTTTAGCCAGGCATAGTCGCACAGGACAGTAATCCCAGTATGTGGGAGGCTGAAACAGGAGGATCACAGGTTTGAGGCTAGCCTCAGCAACTTGGAAAGGCCCTCAGCAACCTAGAGAGACCCTGTTTCAAAATAATGGACAAAATAAGTCTGGGAGTATAGCTCGGAAGTAGAATGTTCTTGGGTTCAATCCCTAGTACCATGAAAAAAAAATTAAAAATTACATAATAGAGATATCCCTAAAATCTACCTTCTATATTCATGCAAAGTAGGGATGAGGTAAATTTTCATTTGTTTGCTACACTATTATTATATTACCACTAATAAAAAATTCAATATTTTGAAAATTGAAGAGTTTAAAATTGGGCATCTTTGCTTTACATAACACCATTTGCAGAGGGGGTGGGGTGTGCTGGGGATTGAACCCAGGGGCATTCTACCTCTGAGTTACACCCAAGTTCTTTTTTTATATGTTTTTTATACAGACTTTTGCTAGATTGCTGAGACTGAACACAAACCATCATTCTCCATCTCAAACTCCCAAGTACTAGGATTATAGACATGCACCACCATGCCCAATGTTTACAGCACCATTTAAGAAATATTAAACAGTTAGAAAAGGTCTCCAATAAAATCTCTTTAAAATAATAAGTCATTAACACTCAATTAAATGCATTGTGGAAATCATTATAGTTTTTCAAAATTCTTTTGTTAATCAGTAAAAGATGCTATAGGAAATAACATGCCTATTTCAAAGATGCAGAATCTGGGACAGTTTTGTTCAAGACAAAATAACTATCATGTGGCAGAAGTTGAACTAATACTCAGCTCTTCTGATGTGTTTTTTTGTTTGTTTGTGGTTTTTGTTTGTTTGTTTATTACTGGTATTGAACCCTGGGCATTCTACCCAACAGCTACACTTCAGCCATATATATATATATATATGAAATATATATTCATATATATATTTCATATATATATTCATATATATATATATGAATATTCATATATATATGAATATTCATATATATATATGAGAAGCTGAATAGAAACTATGGAAATGATGGTCACTATATTTATAATAAAATAAAGCTGAATGGAAACTATGGAAATGATGGTGACTATATATATGTGTGTGTGTGTGTGTGTGTGTGTGTGTGTGTGTGTGTGTGCTTGTTTTGTTTTGTTTTGTGGTGCTGGCGATGAACCCAGGAGATTCCTACCTCTGAGCTACCACTTAAGCCCTTTTTATGTTTTTGTTTTTGTTGTTGTTGTTGTTTTTTGTAAATAGAGTCTTGCTGGTTGCTGAGAGTCTATGTTGCTGAGGCTGTCCTTAAACCTGTGATCTTCCTGTATCAGCCTCCCAATTACTAGGATTACAGTTGTGTACCACCATGCCATCCTATTTTTAAAAAGTGTCTTACTAGGTTACTGACAGTCTCCTTAAGTTTCTGAGGCTGGTCTCAAACCTGCAATCTTCTTGTCTTTGCCTTCCAAGTATTGGGATTATAGGCATATGCCACTCTGCCCCACAGCTCTTATTATTTTTTTTTTCCATTAGAGTTTGTAGTTTTGAACTATGCTAGAGGAAGCTTCCATGACATTTTCACTGGATGTGCTTCGAGAAACATTTCTATAGCTGCTGGCTAGCTGAAGGAAGCAATTGGCCTCATTCAAGACTACTTCAAGAATCACCAAGTAGCCGGGTGTGGTGGCACACACTTGTAATCCCAATATTTGGGAAGCTTAGCCGAGAAGATCTGGGTTCGTGACCAGCCTCAGCTACTTAGTGAGACTCTCCACAACTTAGTGAGACCTTGTTTCAAAATAAAGAATAAAAAAAGTAGGACTGAAGTGTAGCTCGGAGGTAGAATGCTGCTGGGTTCAATCCTCAGTACCACAAAACAAAAAAATAGGATTTGGGGTTCAGCTCGGAGGTAGAATGCCCCTGAGTTCAATCCCCAGTAACATACACACACACATACACACCCACTCACACCCACTCACACACGTTGAGAATCAAATATCATTTGATAATCTTTTACGTGTTTTCTGTACTATTGGAGCAGTTAAAAAGATTCTCTCAGACTCTTCTCTGAAGCTATGGGGACAAAGATGATAATAAAAAGTCAATCTGATGAAGGATATTTGTGGAATATAGTGACCCATGGTCTTCAGTCTCAATATTATTGAATACAGGTGCATTAGAATCAGAGAAAAAGAAATAACCATACAGCTCCTTTGGATTGCACTGACTAAGGCAAACTCACAAGTAATTAAAACTAGTAGAAAACCAAAGACTTGCCTTAGGCTAAAGGAAAAAGCAGGTGCTGAGGTACATGATGGGATTATGTTGACAATTAGCGACTTTAATATATGTACAATGCTCAAAATAGTGCCTATTAATAAGCAAATATTTAAACACATCCAAGTGTTGCCATAATTATTATTAAGATAAATAACTTATTTTCATCTACTTTATGAACACCTACTCAGGGGCAGCTGTTGAGCCACCTGCTGGGATTCATAGATTCATCAGTCCCAGACCTGAAGAAGATTGGTGTCTCCTTGAGCTTTATTTAATCTTATTCTTTTTCAAAATTGTCTCTGAGAAGCCATTGAGTGTGTCTTTTGCCTTCTTCCTGCCCCACAGCAGTGCACTAGAAAAGACAGAAACAGCTCATCTCAGATCCCTCTCTGTGCCCTCACTTCTCATTGGGGTTACCTTTATACCACACTTAACTGGTCAGTAGCCCCTACACCTGTTTTCTCAGTAACTCCAGAATGCATTTTATGCAGGGAAAGTCAGTCTCCATCCCCAGGCATCATGTTAAAGTTTGAATCCTACTCTGGGGAAAATACACCATTAAAATCTGCCCCCATGTTCCTCTCCAGAGGTATCAAAGTTTTGTCCTGGTGGTCATGTCAAAGTCCTGACACAGCTATCTTGAAAGACACCCCCTTTGCAAGCAAGTGTAGCATTCCATTGTGATGCTATCTTCCTGATTCAGTCATGGAGGGTTTGCCTAGGAATTCATCTGTGTCTTCTAAATTTTCCAATGTGTTGGTGTATCATTGATTATAGTACTGTCTTATAATCCTTTTACCTTTGTGGTATCAGTTATAATTTCTATACTGTGCAGACTTCAAAAAGAAGGAAATTCTTCCATTCATGACAACATGGGTGGAACTGGAGGATGTTAAGCGAGGCAAAATATGTCTGGCACAGAAGGACAAATATTTCACAATCTCACTCACATGTAACAATCTGAAAAAGTTAGTCTCAAGGAAATGGAGAGAAAAAATAGTGGTTACCAGGGCCTGGGGAAGAGAGGAAAGTATGAAGAAAGGGAAAATGTTGAGCCAAGGATCAAAGTCTCAGTTATAACGAAGGAACTGGTGATCTACTGCATTGCATGATGACCACAGTGAATGTATTGTATACTTCAAGATTACTAGAAGAGTAGATTTCAAACATTCTCATCACACTAAAGAATGATAAGTTGGCAATGTGATTAATATATTAATTTTATTGATTATAGATTTATACAATAGATAGGTAAATAAATATTACACTGTATCCCATAGTTATGCAATGATTATTATTTGACAATTAAAATAATTACATAAACCCTCTTGTCTCTCATTCTGCACAGTCCCTGTGTCACTTTCTCAAGCAAGCCTTCCTTCTTTCTTCCTCCCTTTCCTCCTCACTCTTTCCTCTTCTCCCTTCATCCCAATTTTATCCCTAGCAACAGAATACTCTCTATTCTCCTAACACATCACTATGTTGCAGGTTACAGTAACCTGTGACTTACAGCAATGCATCCCTCAATAGAATCTGAGTGTCTAAAAGAGAATGTTGTCATCTTTGAGTGGCACATGCCTAACCTAGTGCTAAGAACACACAGGATGGGGCTGGTGGAAGTCAGGAAGGAATAGCAAAAGAATGGGGCACAAGGCAGAAAAGAGGGGAAGTTGAGGGATACTGAGGTGTGCGATGCAATAGCTGTGGGCCTTGAAATTTGCATTGACAGATCTGAGAATAATTCCGTGAGCTATTGTGTTGATTAAGATGGATCTATTATTCGTAGATCACTGTGAGTTAAAAGAGGGGAAAATAGACAGGAAATACAAAGAACCTGCATTTTAAATACAGCTCTTTCACTTAGCAATCAGGAGACTTTTAGGAAGAACTCAGCCTTGTATTTCCTCTGTTTGCTCACCTGTGAAAGCAACAGGAAGGATGACAGATGCCCTGTTTTTCTTAGGCTGGGGAGCCAGTGATGCATAGTGGTTAAGAACACGGGTGTAAGAATCAGACTTCACAACAGAGGATGACATTAGCAAACCTCTCTATTCCTCACTTTATATCTCTGCAATATAAAGAAATGATAATACTCCCTCCTTATTATATTTAGAGCATTGAGAGAAAACATTTAAAGCTACTAGGGCATATTAGTTGCTCAATAAATAGTAGCCATCAACATTATGATCATCATAACAATTACATAGATTTTAAAAATAAAATGTTGCCAGGCATGGTGGAGCATGCTTATAATCCCAGTACTTGGGAGGCTGAGACAGGAGGATGGCAGATTTGTGGCCAGTCTCAGCTACTTAGTAAAGCCCTCACAACTTAGTGAAGCTCTGTTTCAAAATAAAGAAAAATAATAGAATTGGGGATGTAGCTTGGAGGTAGAATGCCCCTGGATTCAATCCCTAGTACTCCAAAATTTAAAAAAAGAAATAAAATAAAACAACAAAATGTTATGTTAGTTGCTTAGAAAAGTGGTACATGAATTAATAAGTACTCTATCAAATAGTGCCACAATTATTATTTTGTTTTTCTATGTAAAAAGAATAAGTTCAAAAGTCCAAAGTAAAATATTTGAAGTCTTTTGAACAGTGTTTATATATATGAATAGATATGTATATCCTAGTTATTATATTAATTATGGAAAAACTGGACCGCTTTTCTAACAAAACAGAAACCATCATATGTTACCTGAATTCCTGGCAATTTTCTAATAGGAATCATCACTTTTAAAGAGAATGCAGGCTCATTAAAACTAGAGCTACCATCTGCTCAGGTTTGGACAGGGATCCTGGCTTATTCCTGCTCTCCTGGATTAAGTATTAACAGAATCCTCTTTTATCCTCAGCAAATCCTGATTTGGATACACGAAGTATTACCATCCTCCTTAAGCAAAGGAACCCTATGGAAAGTATACAGAACACGATGGTAGTAGTATACAGGACATGATGGTAGTAGTGTTGGTCCTTAGAGCAAATAAGAAGCAGCAGGTGATATTAAGCCAGTGGCTGAACTACACCCCTGGTTTTCCCTTTCTTCTGCCATAAACAGAATACATTTATTTATTTACTTGTTTACTTATTTATTTATTTATTTAGTGAGGATTGAACTCAGAGGCATTCTGCCACTGAGCTATACTTCCATACCTTTTAATTAATTAATTAATTTTTGAAACAAAGTATTGCTAAGTTACTGAGGGTCTTGCTAAGGTGCTGAGGTTGGCCTCAAACTTGTGATCCTCCCATCTCAAGCTTCCAAGCACTAGGATTACTTGCCACCCTGGCCAGCCGTACTTGGCTTTTTGAAAGTATTACATGAAATAAGCATACAATGAGCTTTGAAAAATGAACGCTGTGAAATCTCAGGGTAGTTTTGATTTGCATCTCCCTGATTGCCAATGATGTGGAACATTTTCTCATACATTTATTGGTCATTTGTATTTCTTCTTTTGTGAAGTGTCTATTTAGATCCTTTGCCCATTTTTTGATTGGATTATTTGTTTTCTTAGCTGCGATTTTCTTGAGTTCTTTGTATATCCTAGATATTATACCTCTATTTGAAGAGTAATTGGCAAAAATCTTCTCCCACTCTGTAGGCTCTCTGTTGAGGCTCTTGATAGTTTCCTTTGCTGTGCAGAAGCTCTTCAGTTTAATGCAACCCCATGTATTGATCTTCCATTGAGCTGCTTGTGCTTTTGGAGTCTTGTTGAGAAAGTTTTTAGCTGTGCCTATGTGTTCAAGTGTTGGTCCTATGCCCTCTTCAAGTAGCTGCAAGGTCTCTGGCCTAACTTCCAGGTCCTTGATCCACCTTGAGTTGACTCTTGTGTGGGGTGAGAAGGTGGGGTTTATTTCCATTTTCCTGCATATGGTTAACCAGTTTTGCCAACACCATTTGTTAAAGAGGCTATCTTTTTTCCAGTGTACATTTTCACCTAACCCCAATCAGAATGGCAATCATAAAAAACATGAACAACAACACCTGCTGGCGAGGGTGTGGAGAAGTGGGAACCCTAATACATTGTTGGTGGGACTGCAAACTTGCGCAACCACTGTGGAAAACAGTATGGAGGACCCTCAGACAAATGGGAGTGAACCTACCATATGACCCAGCAATACCACTTCTGGATATCTACTCACATGTGTATCTATGTTTATAGCTCCACAATTCACAATAGCCAAGCTATGGAAGCAGCCAAGATGTCCATCCACAGATGAATGGATTACAAAACTATGGGATATGTACACAATGGAATTTTACTCAGCCATAAAGAAGAACAAAATCATGCTATTTGCAGGGAAATGGATGGAACTGGAAAACGTTATGTTAAGTGAGATTAGCCAGTCACAAAGAGTAAAGAAGCATATGTTCTCCCTAATATGCCCATGCTAGGGAGAAGATGAGGCATAGGAGGGTCTCCAGATGAAAAGGAGAAACCCTCAATAAGCGAAGAAGTTGATTAAATCAAAGGGGATGGATGGGGAGGGGGGACACCCTAAGGCACATGATGTACTTTCACAACTATATCAAGGTCACTCACTGAACTGAACCTGAGAGGGAGCTAGGGCGAGGGAGCGGGGTGGGAATTGGGGAAGGGGTCAAATGAGAAATGTGTGCAAATATGTCATTAATTATTTGCACTAACAAAGATATATGCTTACAATGCACGAATTACTACAATAAAAAATGAAAGAAAATGAATGCTGTAACTGCAATATCGGTTTTTCAAATTTGAAGGTTAGAAAAGACAACACAACAGAAAAACAGTGGAAAGGAAGAAGTGAATGTTATAGATGGAATAGAGAAGTGGGTTGTTTTGTCATTTATCTTGGGGTTGTCAATGTGATCAAACACTCAAATCCCCGCTTAGTGGTGAAATTGAGAAACAGTATATAGACAGGAGAGTGTGAGGAATCAAAGTCTTGGGTTCAAATTCTGCTTTTATCGCTTGTCAGGTGTGCAGTATTGAGTAAAAGGCTGAGAACCTGCCTTGAACTCATTCTTCTCATCAGCACAAGGGGAGTAACAGTATTTGCCTTTGCAGAATTGTTGTGGTAGGTGGAGTGATATGCGTGCATCCTCTAAAGGAGGAAGGAGTCCTACCATAGGGAGGAACCAAAGGAAGACTGGCAACCTGAAAGTCAATTAGAACCAGAGGTTTTAATTCCTAGCAAAAAAACAAAGGCTGGTAAATACTGAATGAAATGTGAGGACTTTGGACCTCAGTTCCCTCTCACTGATGAGTTTTTGAAAATGAAAATTAACCAACATCTTCCTAAAATTATTGACTAAGAGCACTCTTCATCAATGCTATGACAGTGAGTAGGGTTTGCAATCTTTGTGACAAGACACAGGCAGATGACAAAGGTGACTTTGCCAATGGAAGCAGCATACTGATTGATACTCAGGAATCTTTCTTCTATTCTAATTGAACAAGAACTCTGAAATTCAAAGAGGGGAGAGACCTCTTTATAATGATGCACTTGCCGACCTATGTGAGCCTGATGAAACCAGAATTATAGACTCTGAACTCCCTTTCAAATGCAGCTGGGACTGAGAATACAAAAATGGGAAATTGGCACAGACTTCAGAGATGTGAAAGGAAAACTCCTTTTTGGACTCAACTGTCATAAATCAGGTTACTCTCACCTGAAGCTACTCATTTGATGGCTTTAGTTGTCATCAGAGCTCTGCTTAACAATGGCCTTTGGGACTTCTGCCAATGTTACAGAAAAAAAAAAAAAAAAAAAAAAAAAAAAAAAAAAAAAAAACAACTGGAAATTCCCCACTCACAAATTACTGTTATCTCAATGCAGACAAAAATATAAGAACCATTTGCATTGTCCTAATATCTGCTCATTTGGCCACACAATTTTTCAGAGAATTAAATATAGACTATAATGCATATAATCAATGTTTTCTGATTTGCCAGTTAACTCTTCATTTTATTTAGAAAATTATATAAAGCATAAAAGAAAACACTTCTCAGCTCTGGCATTCCTTCATGGAGACTCACAAGTGAGTTTTGCAAATCTCTGTGATTAGTTTTTTTGTTCATTATTTTAAAATTTATAGGATTCATTTAGCTTATTTGTAGGGCTTTTTATTTCCCTTAACAACTGGGATACCAATTGGAACAATAGTTATGCAGTAACTGTAAGTTCCTTATCTCCTTTTTAAATGAAACAAATTATCCCTGATGTTTACCCAAGAGAGAAAGTATCTAAAGCAGAATATGATTTACATGACAGGGCTTTCCTCTGACACTACAATCATATTTAATTATGGTGTGGATCCTGCAGTCTGACCAGGGCACAACCTTTGGAGTGTCCCTGCTGTATCTCTGCCTCTTGGGGCTATATACTGGCTCCTCTTTACTCTGTTGATATCCTGAACAGATGATTGATGTAGGGGAGATTAAAGTACCACAGTAATAAAGAAACAAGAAGAAATTGAGAAGGGAAATTTGAGAGGATACTTCTACCTCCTTTGGGTCAGAAAGCTCCATTTCAGAGTAGCAGCAGTTGAGATACCCCTGACCCTTCTCCTTTGTTTGCTTTGATTGTCCCAAGCTCTTTTCCCTGCCTCCTCCAAGAGGTAGTAGGAGGAGCCAACGATGTTAAGCATATGAGCTGCAGAAGGATCTAGGAGACTTAAAGGAAATTATTGGCCACTTTAGGATGTTAGATACGTTCATAAAAACAGATCTTAGCTTTTGATATCCAGTGATTATAGATTAAATGGCAGTGGTCATAAAAGCAGACTTTGTTGTACAGCTGAGAATTTAGCTATATCTGAAAGAAAGTGAGTAGAGCACTCTACCTAGGCTTGTGGAAACATATAGAGGCAAGAATGGAACTTGCTCACAGAAGTTGTCAGGGAGCACATGGAGGAGCACATGTGGAGAATAGAGCTGCATGGAAAGGGATGGAGTGGGCTTAGACTATAAGAATCTCAGACATGGAAGCTAAAAATAGCAATCAAACATTAACAACATATAGAAATTACAGTGATAACTAAAGTAACAGAAAGCATAACTATTGGGCTGTGTGATATGCTAGGGATGACTGTGAACTTGAGTCCAGATAAGGGAACACTCTCTTTCTTTAGCATATCTTTAGGAACAAAATGTCACAATAAGAAAAAATATCCCTTAGAAAAATTTAAATACCGCTGAGTTTGATAGCACACACCTGTAATCCCAGTACTTGAGACACAAAGACAGGAGGATGGCAGGTATAAGGACAACCTTAGTAATGCAGCAAGATTCTCAGCAACCTAGTGAGGAGCTATTTCAAAACAACAACAACAAAAAAAATTAAAAAGGGCTGAGGGTGTAGCTGGGAGTTTGAATGCCTCTAGATTAAATACCCAGTACCAAATCATATATATATATATATATATATATATATATATATATATATATATGATCATATATATGATTTAGTAAATTTAAAGATTGATGCTATCGTTAGCCTGGATTAGCTGATGAGAAGAATCAACCTCAAAGTAACAATTGCTTCATACTGAAAACAGAAACATAATACCATTAAAAAAAGAACTTAAATACAATGTCTCTTAAACAAGTACTGGTACTTGTTCTATTTTTTTACTCATATGTGGAAGTTTCTTGATTGTTTCACTTAAGATAACATCCTCTAATTCTATCCATTTTGCTACAAATGACAGGATTTTATTCTTCTGTGGCTATGCTTTTGTTTGTTTGTTTGTTTGTTTGTTTGTTTGTTTGGGGTGGTACTGGGCTCTAACTCTGCGCTATATTTCCAGTCCTATTTTTTAATTTTTTTGTATTTATTAGATTTGTGTATTACTGGGGATTGACCCAGAGTCTTTCTATCTTTGAGCTATACCTTATTTTACTTTTTATTTGGAAATAGGATTTCACTAGTTGCAGAGGGCCTCCCTAAGTTGCTGAAGCTGGCCATGAACCTACCATCTTCCTGTCTTAGCCTCCCAAGTACTGGGATTACAGGTGTGTGTCACTGTACCCAACTTGTATACTTTATCCATTCATCTGTTGATAGGCAGCTGGGCTGATCCCATACCTTAGCTCTAATGAGTAGCTAACATTGCAAACATTGGTGCTCAGATTTCCCTTTGGTGTGTTGATTTCATTTCCTTTGTGTATATACCCACAAGTGAAATAGCCAAATCATCTGGTAAATTTGCTTTTACTTTCTATGTATTAAAATATCACAGTAAATAACATTAAGACATATAATTAACACATATTAATCCAATAGAATTTAAAAAGTTAATGTACTAAAAACGCTTCATACTATCTTCTCTAGAAACTATTGCTTCATGTTCCAATGTGGTCCAATAAAGAATACGTGGATAAGTACATAGAGACTCAGTTCATTCAGACTAGAATGGTGACTGGGTGGTAGGAACAATAGCTGTCAGATAAGCTATGGTCTGTCTGATAAAAATAAAATGAGTTGTTAGATTGCTCCAGTTACAGTTTAAATCCAGAAGATGTTACACAAATCATCGTAGCCATAAAGCTAGTGTTCACTCCTAGGGTACAGCTGAGTCTCCTAATGTTAAGGTATTCTCACTAAAGATGTAATAAAGATAAAACTGATAGGATCGCAAGTTGCAAAGGGGTAGCCTTAAATTCAACACAAAGTATTTTCTTGGAATAGACTCTCCAATGACAAAATCCCACAGAGTAAAATGTTCATGGAGAGGGCATGTGGCTACATGTTCAGGGATGGGAGCAGCGATGTCTTCCCTAATTGTGAATGTGAATTAGCTGTGGTTAGTAATCTGATAAAAGGACACTTTTAGGATAAAATTCTATAATCAACATCCACACATTCGAAATAGAATTTTGCCTTTTTAGTAGCTATCTATAGAAAATACTCTTAGGCATCTTTGGTATTCCTGATATGTCATATCTGGCCTTTCTCTGACAGTGTTTCTGAAGATACATAAATTATAAGTCATATTGGATTCAATTGAAGATTTCATGTCTTTAACTCCCTAAAAGTAAACAAAAAAAAAAGGAAAAAGAAAAACTTTGACATTGTTTAATCTTGAGAGGAAACAAACCCCTCGGTCTTATAAAAAAAGAGTCCTGGGAGAGAGGAAGCCACTACTGTGGTGCCCTGTGGACACCAGAATACCAGCTCCAGAGGCAGAGCCCTCAGCCCCATTCAAAGCCAGGCTCTGAGATCCATGCACGGTGTGGTTGCAGCAGCTTTGTAGCTCATGGCTCCTTACTTTTGTTTCCTCTTCTGTGAAGCTGTATTAGTATAAGCACCTACTCTGTAGAATTGCTATAAGAACTAACTGAAATAATGAACATAACATACTAATACAATCTCACACGTATTTTGCAGTCAATAAGTATTAGCTCTTCTAAGAATTATTGTTATTATAATCCATATGGTGATTTTCATATTTGTAACAGTCTTTAATATGTTCCATGGATTGTATATAAATATTAGGGCACATGAATTCGGTGTTTCTAAAGTTGTATGTGCATATATATGTATGCTCATGTGCCTACATGGTGTTAAAATCTAATGGGAGTCGAGCATGGTGGTGCATACCTGTACTCCCAGCACTTGTGAGGCCGATACAGAAAGATTACAGGTTGGAGACCAGGTTCAGTAACTTGACAAGACTCTTGGCAACCTAGCAAGATCCTATTTCAAAACAAAAAATGTAAAGGTTTGGAGGTGTAGCTCAGAATGCTCCTGAGTTCACTCCCAATACTACACATATACACATACACATACATACGCAATAAATAAACAAAACAAATAAAACTGATAGGGCCCATTTATTTTAAGAACTGCATTATATATAAAATGAACCTTTTTTGGTACTGAAAATTGTACCCAAGGGTGTTCTCTCTCCAAGTGACATGACTAGCCCTTTTCATACTTTATTTCAAAACAGGGTCTCACTAAGTTGCTGAGGCTGGCCTTGAACCTGTAATTCTCCTATCTCAGCCTCCCAAAAATTAAGATTACAGGCATATACCACTACACTCAGCTTGGCCCTTTTACTTTTAAAACAGGGTCTCACTAACTTTTTGAGTGTCTTACTAATTTGCTGAAGCTATCCTCAAACTTACAATCTTCCAGTCTCAGCTTCCCAGGTGCTGAGATTACAGGTGTGAGCCACAATGTCAGGCTAAACATTTTATTTTTATTTTTTATTTTTTGTGGTACTGGGAATTGGACTCAGGGGCATTCTACCCCCGAGCTATACCCCCAGCCCTATTTTTTATTCTTTACTTTGAAACCGAGTCTCACTAAGTTGCGGAGTGCCTCACTATGTAGCTGAGGCTGGCCGCGAACCTGGATCCTCCGGTCTCAGCCTCCCGAATGCTGGGATTACAAGCATGTGCCACCATGCCCGGCTCGGGCTAAACATTTTAAATATAGAAATTTGAGTCTTTTAATGACTCTTAATTGTACCTATTTCTGATTGAAATTTTTGAACTAAACTTTAGAACTAGTGGAAAGGATTATAAGCTCACTGTTCAAAAGCAAGACTCTAATTAGATGCCATTGATCATTAGACATGAAATTGTGGAGAAATATTTTCATGACTTAGAGCCTACAACTCTTTATTTGGGAAATACGAATATCATTAACTTATCAGTCTCACCAGGTTTTTATGAGTCAAATGAAAAATAAACCTAAAAATGAATGCTGAGTGTCCTAAGCAAATGTTATTCCTTGCATTTGTGCCTCTGTCCACACATGCCTCTCAGGACATTGTGAGCATTTGTGTACAGACAGGAAAATATTTCCATGTGGAGGCAGATGCACACCTTTGGTTTGTCATTCACTAGCTGAGCACAAGTTGCAGTGCCCTTCTTTGGTGCAGAAGATCGTGTGAGGTTTTTTTTCTCCAGAAATTTCATGAGGATTCTAGAAACATTATGTAAAGGACTTAAGAGGTCTAACAAGCATTAAGCCCTCAAATGGTTATAATAATTTTTATTGTCACTCAGGGAAAAATTGAGTGATAAAATCCAGCTGAGCCTCGTGTGATATCTGGTAACTCAGCAAGTTATTCAGAGGTGAAGCAAGAAGGAGGGAGAGTATAACTATAAATTCTGAGCATTCTTAACTCATGCCTAGCCCATTCTAGTGCTACAAATCTTTCCTACTTTCTTCAGAATTATGGACTAGAAAGTAGAAAGATGTCCTTGACATACCGGTAGTAATGTGTGTGTGTGAGAGGGTGGAAAGCAATTAGTTACCTGGCTCCCAAATAGAGTTAGATTTTATGAATTAGTTTTGATGTCCATAGCCTGGTAGGGTAACTCTAGTCTGCAATATGCTATGATGTATTTTAAAAATGTTGCCTTTCTGCTGGGCATGGTGTCACACACCTGTAATCCCAGTACTTGGGAGGCATAGACAGAAGGATAGCAAGTTCAAGTCCAGCCCTGCCAACTCAGCAAGATCTTATTTAGGAATAAAAAAAAAAAAGTGCTAGAGGTGTAGCTCATTGGTAGAGCACCCCTGGTTTCAATCCTCGGTACTTCCACCACTAAAGAAAGTCACCTTTTTATTTGACATTCTTGGCAACTGCCCACAATCCCTATCCATACTTCAAGTATCTTTGTATCACTTACTAAACTCCAATATAGTTCATATTGTAAAGCCCTAAAAGAAATAGAAGCACAGACTGATTAAGAAACAAAGAGTCTTTATTTGGGCTGATCCGAGTTGCAACTCCAAAGAAACAAACTTCAGACGGCCTGAAATGTGTTCTTACAGATTTCTAACGAGCTTTAAAAGTAAAAACACAAGTAGGGAGAGGGATTATATCAGTTGTTTGTCAAGAATTTAGATTGCTCTCTGCAGAGTCCCAAGCTGTCTTGTAGCAAAGGGATTGGGTAACAAAAAATATACATAAAGCAATTCTCAGAGAGAGAGAGAGAGAGAGAGAGAGAGAGAGAGAGAGAGAGAGAGAGAGAGACAGAGACAGAGAGAGAGAGAGAGAGAGACAGAGAGAGAGACAGAGACAGAGACAGAGACAGAGACAGAGACAGAGGAAAAGAAAAGAACAAACAAAATTGTGAACAAAAGAAAGGAAGAAAAACCAACAAAACACTATGGCAAACTCTCAGCATGTAAAATACAGAATGTAGAAAGTTGCAGAGTCCTAAGTTTACTCTGATGTAGATGTAACGAAAGCCTGGTCTTTCATGTTCTCTAGAACTCCTTTGTTGGGATGCTTAAATCTGTATTTATGTATTTGATTTTAAATTTTCCAGAAACTTGCACACATTTCTTTTTCTATTTTCTACTTTTTGCCATCTCTATACCCTCCCCTATTCCCCAGCACACATTTAATTAGAATATGTGAAGAGAGTATTTTTTTTCCTGTTTGCTGATGATGTGCCCCAATTCAACATGTAGTAGAGGATTAATAAGTGCATACTTATTAATAATTTCAGAAAAAGAAAGCTATAGTTATGCATCTCTAACAGAGGAGCATTTCATAAGCCCTTCATAAACTGTAGACATTAGAATGAGCATATTGTTGGGACTGCCCTATTTCTGACATTATCCTCTAGATTCATATTTCAGAACCATTTTAAGGTTTTCAGAAGGAAGAAATAATATATTCTTACAATCCAAATCATGTGATGCTGTTAAGTTCCACACAATAAACCAGAGGAAATTTAATACAACTTAGATTTTGTAAGAAAAAAGAACATGTCTAGGAGTGTCAACAACACCCTACAGCCAGGCCTGTGCTTAACTGTTCCTCTCTTAGCTTGTCTCTATTGGATTATATCCCCATGATAAAATGCTACAAAATGATACCTGGTATTGCAGGATTTTGCAAATCTTTGTATTCACTAAAGGCAGAAAAGAAATGAGCTTTGAATTCATAGAAAATTCGATCAACTACAAAAAGTCCATTTTTCTCCTCTGTCCATTTTGTCTAGTGCAGTTTGAGAAGAGCTAGGGCATATCTATTCATGTGATGAGGCTGACAGAGTTCTCAGACAAAGGAGGACAGCCAGAAGGAAACTTCGTGACAAGAGGCAAGCCGACAGCAATTATGAATGGTGGTTGCAACCACTTCCAATTATGATTAAATTATGCTGAAAATAATATGCATGTATATTTAGGCTGAGAGACATGCAACATATTTAAACTAAGGAATTGCATGTTTTAAATTGTGTATCTTAAGGCAGAATTTAATTTTCTATAAATAGTCAGTCTTTAAAAAGCATAAGATATGCATGTATTGAGTATGCTTAGGACTAGCTATGTCTAAGCCTCTTACAGACAATGAAGTAATCCAACATTGACATCTACAAAGGAGTTAGTTTATTGCCAAGGAATTAATTGATGGACACAACAATAAGGTAATGCCAACAAACTTTCATCAGCATGACTATCATTCATGGCCTTTCTTTGGAGAGCAAACTAATATTTCATTGGTATCACATATGAATGGGCATAAATATTTTTTATTGGTAATGACAGCTGTCTTAGAATGAAAAATGCAGAGCTACTGATTGAAAGGTTATATAGAATATAAGAATTCTTATTTGGTAAGCATGATACCAAAACATAATAGATTTAGAATTAAAGAACAAAGACAACAAAACTAAAAACAAATAATTTAGGACTCATCTTAGTACTATGGTTTAAAAAGAACATTGAGGCACAAAATAAGGGGCAAAGCAGATAGGATAGGATTCAGGTTTGAGCAAATGAGCTATAAGAAACATTTTAGGATTCATTGGACAAATTTGAAAATAGTCTGGATTTTAGATAATATAAACCTTCATTTAATAGGAAATTGGAATTATCTGAAAAAAGTAGGGCACAAGGCAGCATGCATACTCTGATCTCAAGTTTACATAAAAACACGTGTGCATATACCTAAACACACAACTGGGCACATTCAAACATATGTGAAAAAAAGTCCAAAGAAGTATGTTGAAAGGAGTTAAGGAGATCTAAGCATGCTATTTATTAGGTGGTTTATACTTTTTTTTTTGCTTAATTTTTTTTTTTTTTTTTTTTTTTTTGCGGTACTGGGGATTGAACTCAGGTGCATTCTACCTCCGAGCTATACCCCCAGCCCTATTTTTTATTCTTTATTTTGAAACCGAGTCTCACTAAGTTGCGGAGTGCCTCACTAGGTAGCTGAGGCTGGCCGTGAACCTGGATCCTCCGGTCTCAGCCTCCCGAATGCTGGGATTACAAGCGTGCGCCACCACGCCCAGCTTGCTTAAATATTAAGTGAACTAACTTATTTTAATTTATCCCTACCTTTTTTCTTTCTCTCTTTGTTTTCCTTTTCTTTCCTTTGCTTTGTTTTGTTTTTTTGTAATGGATATTGAACACAGAGGCACTGTACATTTGAGCTGTTGCATTTCTTATTTTGAAATGGGGTTACACTAAGTTGCTGAGGGCTTCACTAAATTGCTGAGGTTGGTCTTGAACTTTGAATAGTCCTGTCTCAGCTTCCCAAGTATTGAGATTACAGGCTTGTGCCTGGCTAGTTTATATCTACTTTCTAGTTACTGCCACTGTTCTTATAATGCTTTTAAATAGTAAAAGATAATAAAATTACTGTTTGCAACTATGTGTCTTAAAAATAAAAAAAAAGCACAGCCTGGTTTCTAAAGACGTCCATTTTTTGGTAAAACTACCATCCTTTCCCCTTCCCTCAAACACATTTTGTTCTAGGCACCCCACATTACTCAATCACCTGTCCCTCCCTCTATGCCCCAGATGATGACATTTCCTCTTCGTCACTTCCTTCAGACCTACTTTAGGTGCCACATCTTCTACATCCTGGAGCCCATGAATTATGTCTAATTTTCCAAAATTTTTCCCATGTACACAAAAACTCTCAAATACCATGGAGTACTCTATGTGGGGGGTGGGGGAAGGAGTACTAGGAATTGAGCCCCAGGCATTCTACTTCCAAACTACACACCAGTCCTTGTTTTAATTTTATTTTGAAATAGAGTCTTGCTAAGTTGCTGAGAATCTTACTAAGTTGCTGAGGCCGGTCTAGAACCTATAATCCTTCAGTCTCTGCCTCCCAAGCATTCAGACTAAAGGCAACTTGGAGTACTTTTCTATTTTATGGTTAGTTCAATCCTGCTATGTCCTCCCTGGAGCCTGGATTGCTGGTGGGAAGTTTCTGAATTGCTAGTGTTGGATGAGAGTCTATATTCTTTTTCATCTTTGTATCTACCTCCACTTCTAGCTCAGTTCACATAAGAGATTTATTAAAGCTAATCCATATTTAAAAAAAAAAAAACCTTCAATGGAGGCAGAGGTGAACAGATTGTATTATCTTTGGGTGAAGGTCTTGAGTTACATGTAAAGGGTGGACAGTCCAATGATGAATATTATATATGATAATTCTTAAATCTTATTGCTTGAAGGTGGCATCACAAAAAAAGTAACAAATGATTTTATACTCTTCAATGCTACACCAGACACATACAAAGAAGCAATAATATCAACAACTTTGCACTTCTTTAACATCTTGCTACATGTTGTGATAAGAAATACTGATTCAAGCAAAATAAAAAAAATCTAGCCTATGACAATTTCCTTTCAAATAGTTGTGTCAAATTGAGTTCTAAAAGCTGTCAAAACAAAAACAAACAAAATACAGATTGAAGCAAACTTCAGTTGGTAGGTGGGGCCTGAATTGACATGAAACAATGAAAGAATAAGCTTCTGTTTGACTAGGAAGATGGGAAATATTAAATTCTATCACTCATAGAGGGGCATCATTGGCACAAGACTATATCAGTACTTGGGAGACTGAGCAAGGAGGATTACAAGTTTGAGGTCAGCTTCAGCAATTTTGCAAGACTCTGCCTCAAAATAAATAATAAAAAAGAGCCAGGCATTGTGGTGCATTCCTGTAATCCTAGTATTTGGGAGGCTGAGATTGGAGGATCAAAGTTTCAAGAACAGCCTAAGCAACTTAGTGAGGCTCTCAGCAACTTATGGAGACCTTGTTTCAAAATAAAAGTATGGTTGGGAGTGTATTTCTGGCGGTGTAGTTCAGAGGTAGAATGACCCTGGGTTCAATCCCTAGTACTACCACCAAAAACAAACAAACAAAAAATGCAGCCTGCCTTCTGAAGCTATCTGTTTGTGGCAAAGCTACCATTTTCCCCTTCCTTCAAGCAGATTATGTTCTAGGCAGACACCCCACATTATTCAAGCCACCTGCTCCTTCTGGGCCATTGACGATGATACTTACTTGTTCTCACTTCATCCACATTTAGGTACGATACCTTCTATGATATAGTCTAAAGCCTACAAATTATGTCTCGTTTTTCTAATTTTTCCTATGGATACAAGAATTTCCAAATGTCATTAGATTTTACTGATTAGTGATTTTTGTTTTAGGCACTCACCCCCAAAGTTGAATGGCTGTTTCATACCAATCCCTGTCCTGGCTTCCATTTTCAACTTTGCATTAAACATACATAAATTCCTAACCTTGGGAGCTCATCTTGCATAAAATCCCTCATCACCGTGGGCCAACATCAGCAACTAAGCAAGATCCTCTCCAACGTAATGAGAACTTGTTTCAAAATAAAAGATAAAATAGGGCTGAAGGGTGTAGGTCAGAGGTAGAACAGACCTGGGTTCAGTTCCCAGTTATACACACAAACACACACACACACACACACACACACACACACACACACACACACACAATAATGACAACAGTGAAAGGGCTGAGTGGTAGAATGACCCTGGGTTGAATCCTCAGTACCACAAATAACAAAACAAACATTCCTAACCAGGAAAACACTCTTCAGAGAGCTGGAGTGGGCCTATTGAGAAGTCCTATACTCTAGTTATGAAGTTATTAAATCATATTTTTAGTTAGAAAAAAGAAAATTACTCTAAGGCCACTTTCAAAATTCAGATACTTACAGTATACATTAAACATATGGAAGGGACTTGTGGGAAGCCTGGTTCAGCAAAGAACTTTGAGGAGAGGGTGACACTTAATTCTTTCTTCTCACATGTCTCATACCTAGTAGTGCTCAATAAATGTGGAATGAAAGAATAAAAGTGTGTGAGGAGAGTTTCTTCTATTATCTTTCTGCTTTTTTAGGAGTGTCAATTCCATTACAAGATTACTTAGTTACCGCCTTGCCAGTCATGGGAAGTTATAAAAAGCCTAAGGAAATGAGATTCAAAAATGCAGAGCTGAGATTTCTGGGAAAGAAATATTGTGAAAGAAATCTGTGTGGGAAAAATCCATTCTGGCTACTTAGCTGGAGATGATAATAGCTGGCTAATTGATCATTTTGTTTTTCATTGAAACATTGTAGTTTTAGCTTACTGAGGATTTCAATATTTTTCTCTTCATTTATATCCAAAGCAATGTTTTGTTTCCTTTATGCGATTTTGTATAGTTATAAAGAATTTTAAAGAACTCTTAGCTCTAAATGACTGGTGAATTGTTAACTCTGCCAAAAGTGATAGGAGCAGATTGATTAGAAACAAGGTTTAGAAGACAGATACTAATTCTGAAATTGTTTCAGAACAAAAATACCACACATCAGAATATTTAAAGATATGAAAGAATATTCTGAAAACTGACAATTCTTTAATTAATAGTCTGATTCAGAGGGAGACTATGTGAACAAAAGAAGTAAGATGCCTCTACTCCAAGTTTTGAGTCAGACCTTTGACAATCTGGGGTAAAGTCTATATAGAATCTCTCCACTTCTAGGGTAATGCTTTGACACACAGAAAACAAATGTGGGGCTGCAAATTACTGTTTTTTTATGGTACTGAGAGTTGAACACAGAGGTATTCTACCTCTGAGATACACCCAAGGCTCTTTTTATTTTTTATTATGAAGCAAGGTCTCACTAAGTTGCTGGAGATTTTGCTAAATTGCTGAGGTTGGTCTTGAAACTGTGATCCTTTTGTCTTTAGCTTACCGTAGACTGGGATTACAGGCATCTACCACAGGAATATAAAAGTATCTTTAAGAATTATCACATATGATGTATCAGAAGAAAAAATAACTACTGGATTTTCAAGGTAGTGATAATTATCAATAGTGCCTTGAAATCTCTGTACAATTGGCAAGTGATTAAAAATAACTGTAATTTCTATCAGTGACAAAGTAGCAGGTAATGTGGTCAGCAATTTAGTTGGTAAAATGTGTTAGCAATGGAAGGGAGCATAAACTGTCAAGTAGAGAGTAAATGAAAATAAAAAATATTTTTTCAAACTCACAGACCATCAAATTGAGAAACTGTCATCTAGTTGAATTTATTTTGTCATATCCAGGGATAATACTATAGGTTAGAGTTGAAGACTCAGGTAATTGAGAGTGATCAAAAAAAAAAATGTAAAACTAATTCCAAGATAATTTGAAAGGGGAGGATATTTATGACTTTTAAAGATATGTATATCCAAATTTCAGAGAAAGAGAACTACACAAGAAATCTTCTAGATTTGAAATTATCTTTCTTCACAGATACAACAGAATAAAACCTACATGATCACACTTGTGTGGTGGAAGATACCTGTATCTTAGTGATTAGGGAGCTAAGACAAGAGGATCACAGATTCGAGGCCAGCCTCAGCAATTTACTGAGGCCTTCAGCAACTTAGGGAGACCCTGTTTCAAAATAAAAATAAAACAGAGCTGGTAGTGCAGAATTTCCCTGGGTTCAATCTCTGGTAACACACACACACACACACACACACACACACACACACTCTTAATGTCTCAGGTGGAAGAATTCAGGAATTTATTAGGAAAAATATACATTTCTCTTTGAAGTCATAAAAATACCAAGAAAATCTAATATTCTTGTTTGTTTCTATACTATTATTTCAGAGTCATGCTCTGTACAAGTACAGCAAGAAAAGGTTAATTACTAGCTCTTTTATGGGGCCTAAAGGGTGATAAAAATTGGTTGAATACAGAAAATAAAGTGATAAATATAGAGCTGGGTTGAAATTCCAGGAAGCATGTGACTGCTATAGTAATATCCAAATCTATAGGCAGACATTTAACTGGCTGGATTACTGTTGTATTTCTCAGAGGCATTATCATTCTTTAAAAAAGGTTGCTCTGGTAATTTTCAATAGAATATATTCATTGTGTTGGAAAAACTCACTACCTAATAGCTGATGCACTTAATGAGCAGTGTGGTAAACAGGCAAATCAGATTTTCACAGGAATAATAAGATCAATAAAAACTGCTTTCCACTCTGGTTAAATTAGACCCTGTGCAACCTGAGAGCAAATGTGATTTATCATTATTTCATCATTGTTCTTTCTTTTAAATGGCATCTTGCTATTGGTACCTAGCACAGTCTTTGGCACTCAGGGACTCACACATTTTATTGAGTTCAATCAAAACCACTACATATTAATTACTTTTTCCATATATATATACATACATATATATATATGTATGTATATATATATATATATGAAATTAGAAGACTACCATAGATTGTGTCTTCTGAAGTATTTCTAAGAAGTGAAGAAAGAGAATTTGTGACTTTGCTTTCTTTTACATTGTTAAACTTTCATATACAGTGAATAATTATTAATCTATTGATGATGAGATCCTCTACTTCATATTATCTATTTGACAGCATGGCGACGTGCTTTCTTTCATTTTTTTCTTTTTTATTGAGGGGTTACTGGGGATTGAACACAGAGGCATTCTTCCTCTTACCTATACTTCCCAGCCCTTTTTTATTTTATTTTATTTTATTTTTTAGTTTGAAACAGGGTCTCACTAAGTTTCTGAGGGTTGCATTAAGTTGCTGAGACTAGCCTTGAACCTGCAATCCTCCTGTATCAGCCTTCCTAGTACTGGGATTACAGAAATGTACCACCACTCGGCATTAACATGCCTTCTTAAACATTTATTTATTTATTTATTTATTTTTGGTTTTTTTTTTTTTGGCGGTACTGGGGATTGAACTCAGGGGCATTCTACCTCCGAGCTATACCCCTAGCCCCATTTTTTATTCTTTATTTTGAAACCGAGTCTCACTAAGTTGAGGAGTGCCTCACTAGGTAGCTGAGGCTGGCCGCGAACCCGGATCCTCTGGTCTCAGCCTCCCGAATGCTGGGATTACAAGCGTGCGCCACCACGCCCGGCTCCTTCTTAAACATTTATAGAAAATTATTTCCCAGTTGAAGGACATTCCTGAAAGAAACAAATTGCTTCCTTTTTTTCCAACAACATGCCACACTGCTATAAATATTATTTCCTTTCTTTGTCCATTCAATTAGCATATATTTTTGAGTGTTACTTTGCATGAGGTTCTGTTCTAAGTTGCAGAGAGCTATGGAATTAACATTTAAGAATAAAAGTACTATGTAATATACTATAATAGAATTGAGAAGTACTGTGACTAAAACAAAAGAATGCAAGAGGAAAGACTAATGGAAACATTATTATTTTGTCTTCAGAGATGTCCTCTCTGATGAGGTGGCATCTATTCATAGACCAGAAGAGAGTGATGGTGGAACTTTTTTGAATATTTGAGGGAATAATATCCCAGAAAGAGGCAATATTAAGGTATAAAGTCACAGAGGTAGCAGGGGCCAGATAAGGAAGTGCATTGGGCCTTGGTAGATATTAGAATTTAGAGTGTGTCAGAAGAAACCATTTGGGAATTTTGAGTAAGAATCTATTGTGATTAGATCTATGTTTTCAAATATCACTCCAACTTCTCTACAAAGGTGAGGCTGTAGGTGGGAAAGGACAGAAGCAAGAGGGTTGGTTCCACAGTGAAGACAGACCAAGTCTCACTGAACTTAGAGAGATGGTCATAACTGGTGACAGTTCCAATGAAGAGGCACTAAGAATTATTTAGAAAATGCTGAAGTTAGGAAAGACAGGTTCAAATGTCACACAAATAGAGTGCTATCAAAAAAATCCCAGTATTTCTAGTCTTCCCTTTCGAATCTCTCTATTCCTTTTTTGAACTTAGAAAATAATTGCAATCATATTAAGCATTTTCTACTTACCAGATGTAATACTCCATATATTTCAAAATCTACTGAAGGCTCTTTCCCAAGTGTGTGTGTGTGTGTGTGTGTGTGTGTGTGTGTGTGTGTGTGTGTGTTACTAGGGATTGAATCCAAGGATATTTTACCACCAGGCTTCACCCCCAGCCTTTTATTTATTTTAAAACATGGTCTCACTGAGTTATGGCACACTATCTTTGAACCTACAATCCTCCCGTCTCAGCCTCCCAAGTACCAGGTTGTAGGCATGCACCATCATATCCACCCAGCTACAAATTATTTTTTTTTAATTGTCTTCTTACATGCTTCTCTGTTACAGTTGCACAGTTCACCATGGCTTTCTTTTCTAATATCTTGACTACCATGATACAATTCCTCCTGGCTTGTCACAAATCTCTCTGATCATTGTCTCACTCATAGACTCACTTTACAATAAAATAATAAAGAGAAAACACTAGATTCTAGTGGGTTCTACCATTGTTCACAGACCTTCCTATTATACACTCTTCCACAGAAACCAAATGGTTCTGAGTTTTCCTAGTGGTAATGGGTGATGCTCTGGATTCAGATTTCCTGAGCTGGAGTTTGAGCTCTCACCGATCTAGCTGTGTGACCATGGGAAGTTCGCTTTTTTTTTTTTTTTTTGTGGTACTGGGGATTAAACCCTGGGACATTCTACCTCCAAGCTACACCCCCAATCCTGTTTTTTATTCTTTATTTTGAAACAGGGTCTCACTAAGTTGCAGAGAGGCTCACTAAGTAGCTGAGGCTGGCCACAAACCCAGATCCTCCGGTCTCAGCCTCCCAAGTACTAGAATTACAAGCGTGCGCCACCATGCCTGGCTGGAAGTTCACTTCTTGACACCAACTTTCAGAGTACTCATCTGCATCTATCCCATAGATATGTTGTTAGTATTAAGTAAGATAATTCAAGTACGTTGGAAAGAACTCTGTGCCTTGTAATTGCTCAATAAATTATAGCAAATCATCAGCAAATCATTTGATGAGTAAGTTATTGAATCTTAACCAAGCAACAACATTAGCCTGAATTTCTTGTTTGTATTTTTTGTCTACCAAGAGAATCTATAACTGAACATCTTGTAGGCTCTACCTACTCAACATGTCAAAAACTGAACTCAGCATTTCTTCTTCAATTATTTTCTCTTCTCAATATATCCTCATCCTCAATAGATCACATAAAGTAGGTAACAGTTCATACTTAATTTGCTCCTTTGAGTTGCTTCTATGAGTAATCTATGCCCTACCAATTTTACCTCTTGAAGATAATTGTCATCCTTCCATTATCTATCTCTAGCTGCAGTGTCCTATCCCAGGGACTCACCATCAATTTGAATAATATCTTTTGTTTTCTATCTGCAAACTAACTATTATTTTCCTCAGTTATCTCACTAACATGTCAAATCACGGTTTAAAGACAAAATCAGCTATGTCACACCAATTTGCTACAACCACAAGGATCAATTTGCTGTCTACATTTTCACTCTTGTTTCCAAACAACCCCTGTTTTAAACTTTTTACTTTAGCAATATCAAAGGTATATGTATTTATGCCTTTCTTCTCTAAGTGACCCATTCCAGTCCCTACAAGAACACATGCCCCAACATATACTTAAACATTGTTTTTGTTCCTTGCTTAGCACACTTCAGCCTCACTGGTCTCAGTAGCCTTCTCTGGCCTCCAAACTGTGTTTAATACCAAGTCTCTGTCAGTTTATTTACCATGGTATCTCTATATTTTATTATCCTTTTATGTCAAGAGGACTTTTCCCTAACTAGACTATGAGCTTCTTTGTAGCAGAAACATGCGTGTACGTTTGACTTTCTAGCACTTAGCAATCAGGTGGAACTTCTGGTCTTAGCTATGTGGTTTATGAACAAGTTTAATGAACAAGTTATTTCAAAAATTTCCCAGTGTCCCTTAAGGTGAAATTCTCTGGAATATTTCTTATGTAAGTGCCAGTTCAATTGTGCTTTTTAAACTCTAATGGCTCTGCATTGCCTATAATGTAGTGCTTCTTAATTGTGGTGTACAAACCCTTGCTATCAGCATATGTAATTTTTTCTATGAATTTTCATTTTGACTTTGTGAACTATTTTAAATGGTCAATTTTAAATCAATATAAGCATATTCTAGCTCATTCTGTATGGTCACTTCGTAATTTATACTTACCACTTGGTTAGGGTGTATATACTTGCATTTTTTATTATAATGATGGTGTCAATGTTTGCGTAGATAGCACTGAAATTTTAATAAAGCTGGACTCTATGGATATGAGACCATCAAAATACACACATGCACACATGTTCACACACACATATATTAATATATTTTATCTGTGTATTGCAGTCATGCATCATATTGAGGCTTAGTGTAATAGCAACATATATGAACAAAGCAACTGATGCATTTCCCTCCAGATCCTACCCTGCTCCTTCCTCCTCCCCATTCATAATATTGAAATTGGTTTTGATACCTTCATAAATGTACATAGGATTATTTGAAATTTTTTCTCATATGTGGAAGCCAGAGAGAAACTGGGAGATAAAATAGACTTCAAATAAATGAGGAGAAATATCAGTAGAATAGTAGAAGAGGATTTTGGAAGGGAGATGGGGTAGGAAGGGAGGAGATTTGATGAAAGAATTAGCATATATATATATATATTTTCATGTCTCAAGTTTGACAAATATTGCTATAAGTTAAATCCATTGTCACACAATTCAATTGCTGTACTCATCACATAATATTATAACCTTAACATAAATGCTACTCATCAAACACACCCTCACCATGAATTCTTTCTACTCCAACTTATGTTTAAGGCATCATCTATATAGCATAGATTTTTTCACCTGACATCTGCCTTTTCAAATTCTATTTTTTGTTCATGTCTTCACTCAAATGCTATGTCATGTATAAATACTTTTATGATTATAGTTAAGTAGAAATCACTTCCTTGTACTTGCGCTATTTTTGTCATTGTTGTTGTTGTTACTTACATATTATTCCTAATAGCATGTGTGTGAGTCGGCTTTTCATCACTGTGACAAATGCCTGAGAAAAACAACTTAAATGAAAAAGATCTATTTTGACTCAGGGTTTCAGAAGTCTCAGTCCATGGTTGGCTGCATTGCTTTAGGCTTGAGATGAAGCAAAACATCATGGTAGAAGGACATGGCAGAGGAATACTACTTGGCTCATGGCATCCAGAAAGCAGAGAAGCTGTGAGGAAGGGCACAAGAAACCCTTTGCAAGGCACACCTCAGTGACCTACTTTCTCTAGCTAGGCCCCACTTCCCACAGTCTCCATTACCTTCTAGTATCCATTCAAATTATTAATTCATGAAATAAATTGATCCCCTGATGAGGTTAGAGACCTCATAACCCATCATTTCATTAAAGCCTCACCTCTGAATATTGCTGGATTGCACACCAAGCCTTCAAAACATTAAGTCTTTGAGGGAGACTTCATATCCAAACTCTAACAGCATGTGACTATATCTAGGTAATACATTGCATGTTTTAAAGCCATGGGTGGGTGGATGGGACTATAGGATTATTAATTAAAAGGAATAAAGAAGATAAACTGTTTTAATTATTTGTTAAAATACCTCTGCATGTGTAAGGGGTTAAAGATATTTTATTGCACCTCAAAACTTGTACTAATTAATTTTCACCCAAGGAAATCACAGAGAAACAAAGACAAAAACAGAAACAAAAGTCCAGTTAAAAGAAATCAATTGCTATCCTGTGATTTATTTTGCATATTTTGGAAAGATGAAAGTAGGGAAGACAGCACTTATGATGAGGAATCCCAGAAAAAAATCCTAGTACCTTTCAGTGAAATGTATCTACTTGAATTATTGTGAAATATAGAATATGAAAATTCTGGTGAAATGATGAGTAGAGTTACATCTGGCCAATCACCTTATTGATAGAAAATTTGATGTTTTGTGATTTTTTTCAAAGAGCTTTTATAGGGATCATTGTTCTTTCAGAACTTAATTGTAAAAGGCATCTGTATATTAAGAAACATCATATGAGCCTAGGAGAAAATTGCTCCAGAAATCATATTGCTGTAGTGTTCTTTAAATGTTTTATGGGGACCTGCCAGCCATCTACTGATCCCAAGCACTATGTTCTGTCTGAAATTGCATCTCTTTATTTAATTCCCCTGTTATTCTGACTGAAATGTGCACTGCTTAGTAATAGGATGTAAAAAGAGATTTGTCACCTCCAAAATGTACATTACTTAGAGCTACTGTAGTCAGGGGAATAAGCTATTCACCAATAATAAATGCACTTAACTCTCCTCTGAAAAGGCCATGCATTATTCTAACTTGAAACCAATGTTTAAAAATGTTTTTATTAGTTTATAACATATCCTGGTATAACTCTATGGTGAGTTAAGATTTCTGGAGTTAGAAAGATACCAACAATACCTCTACTTAAATATACTTTCCTTCAAAAAATTTGATTGAATTCTACTTATTTCTGTTGTGGCATTTGTGATCACCTGATGAGATCATCCATTTGACTTTCCTGATTGAATAGTAGGATGTCATTAAATCTTGTTTCTACTCCAGCACCACTACTGATGAGCTTGTAAGTCCTGACCCAATCCCTTATCTTCTCTGGATATACTTTTTTTTTTAATCTGTGAAATAAGTGATTCATGTTTTAATATACCTTTCTTTTAAAATGTTGGCATTTTGTAATGAGGACTTGATATTCAGATGAGGCCTCACTCTCTCCAGTCATTTCCATTAATCTCAACTTCCAGATCTTGAGTTGGGACTTCTATTGTCATTTTGTAGCCCATTTTTGACTTTGCCCATTTTGTAACATATCTGGTTGTCTCTTTAATAACACAATAAAAGAAGTCTGTAAACCTTGATTTTGAGAAAAGTGTTTTAATCCTCACTATTTGTTAATCTTCTAGGTTGTCACTCAAGAACTGTACCATTTCATGCTATGGTATTTCCAAATAAAGCTAGACTCTAAGCAACATAAAATTAGTTATCATTGAAAATTGACATTTGAGGTCACTGTGTTGGATTCCTAATTGAAACATATTATTATGAGAGGATCCATAAAACTTCTCTAAGTGACTTAAAATAAACTTTAAAAAAGAGCAAGATAAATTACTTTTACATGGTGTGCCAATTGCTGAGGAAAAGCAATATCCCCAAATCATTCCTTACACAAATAGAAAGATAACAAATGGGTCCTGTGTTTTAGTTTTCTGCATATAAACATGAGATTTGCTACTTCTTTAAGCCAAAATGCCACCAATGGAGCTGAGCAAGTCAGTTGATACTGCTCAACTTAAGTTCTCTTAACAGCTGAAGGCTTTGGATAGCTAGCCTGGAGAAAAGTTTTAGAAACAAATATGGCAACTCTTATTTTAGTTCCTGTTTCCTACTAGATTGTCCTGTATAATTTCAAATCCATAAAATGCATTATCTCTTTTTTACTCACATCTACTAACATTTACTGAACAACTTTTCTTTTTACAAAAGCATGATTCCAGTCATAATTCATATGATTTGGCTCAAATCTTTTTTGCTATAATTCAAGTTCCATGCTCTGATTAAAACCCTCAGGGAAGAAAATACATGACTGTTAGGTCTATCTCTTCATTATGTCTCTAACCGTGGCATGTATCTAGCCTTTTCCTTTAAAAATAACCACAAATTTCTAATTTTTTATTAATAAAGTCCATTTTGGGGTAGCCATGTGCTCTTGAAATTATGTAGGTCATATTTGAATTATAATGCCTTTGTCTAAGCAATTCTTTATATGTCACTCTAAATTCTATTTGCCTGTCAGATTTCCTTTTATCTTTTCATGCACTTAGTTGACACTATATTACTAACCCTGACAAAAGAGTCTTGTTTCTTTCACTTATTGTTTTTCTGTTATGGACAAGAAGGTTCTGGATTTTCTGTGGATAAATTTTTTATAGGAATCAAAAGAATGTGAGTGTTAAAAATTTGAGCAAGACTAGTCCATTTTGTGGATGTCATATTTACATATGACTTCAATAAAATAGTTTCGAAATCATTATTATGAAAAGATAATAAAGAACTTGGAAGTGTCTTAGAGAAGCAGGACCAAAACCACTTTACAGTAGTTTTGGTTTTATAATTTGATAAATTTGAAACCTCAATGGTATCTCAATTTTTTATAAGTTATATGACACTGCTAGCTTACTACAATTTCAAGCCTCAGTTTTTTTATGTATAAAGGAGGATTATAATATCTTGGCCACAGGGATTGTCATTATAGGTTAAATGAGTATGTGAACATATTTGCTATCGGCAAGACATATTCAACTACTCAGTTGCTATTATAATAATTCAAAATATGCTGGATACCTCCATTCCATCTGCCATACTTATCTATGCCCTTCTACACAGAGAATAATGATATTTTGCTAATGTTGGAGTATTCTTGAATACCTGATTTTATATTCAAGGTAGAGCTAAATCTGGGATAGCTGATTTTCATTGCCAGTAACCTATGAGATTCTTTTTCAAGCATATATAGCAGAGGCAAATTATGGCCATTGCTGTTTTAGTTCACTTACTGTTTTTCTGAATTTTCTTGGTAAGGCCTGAGTTAATTTTATTCTGTTTATGTATACTCATGTTTCAAAAGCTCTGAATATTTATTAATGATTTTCCTAATGGAGTTAATATTAGCATCAACCAAGTGATTCACTCTAGTTCCACACACAATATCCACATAGATTTCCAAATTTATTGGTTTACTTCTCAATTTTCAGAAAATAAAGACTCAGACAAGCTTACTCAGAGTCCCTTCTCCCTGCCCGAATGCTGCCACTGCCCCCTTATTTTTATTCAATGCCCTCAGTTGCACCTGAACCTACTACTGCCCACCTGGATCATTCTAGTGATCTCATGAGGGTGGTATCCCTGACTTTTTAATTCTATGCATCTAGAATACCATAAAGATACTGCTACTTCTTTCACACCATCTTCTGATCCAGATGCTAACTGTTTAAGCACTAAACTATGAACAATTATATCTGCTAGCTTATTCTGACATCATTATGACTATATTGTAGGTATGGAAAAACCTCTGCCTCCTTAAGATCTTAGTTGCATTCAAGTACTCCCCACTAAGAAATTATATTACTCAGTCATAACAGTGATTAGCTGTGGAGACACCACCATATATGGAAATATATATAGGAATGATGTAGTACCAAGAAACCTTGATTCTAATTTGAGTTTTGCTTTGCTTCCTTGAGCATCTTGCTTATTTTCTATCAATCCTGACTTCTGATTCAGTGATTTGTAATACTATTTTCTCTAAAGCTATTTCTGTATCTAAAATTTGATTGTTCTGTAAAATGTACCTCTTGGATATATATATATTCTTATCAAGTGAATTATTTTCTTAATACTCTTATGTTGTTATGAATAAATTTTAGTTAACAAAGAGAATGAAGTCTGGACTTTAAGCCTAATTGTCTCTGACATAAACTTCTTGGAAGTACTCTGAGATGGCCTCGTAGCCCCTGAGAGGGTTACCTGTGGCTTAGTTCTCACTTGGGGATGGCATGTCGCAAAGTGTAGATCTACTCTAAGGCATGACTCAAAGCCAACAGTTGTCCAGATCCTGCTAGTCAGTTGATCTATAAACATCATAAGCAAAAGCTAAAGGCAGGATACATAGCTTACACTAAAAAACAAAAATGTAAGAATAGTTCCCATCCATCTCTATGAGGAACACAAAATGTAGCTGGAGAATTGACATTTTTGTGGCAATTGAACATTCAAATTAGTACATAATCAAAGCAATTTGGGCTAATAAATGTTCACAGAAGTTGAAAAGGAGGGTGCAATAGCTGTGTATCAGTTTAATAAAGACATCCTATAAGTGTTAGAACCCTACTACTCAGGATGATAAGTTGATTTAGATAGGCTGAGAGGATAATGAACCACTAATTCTGTTTGTCATCCTATTTCTAAAGCAATTACCCAATCCTCGTCTAATTTTTGATTTATATCCTGTATATGATAATATTTATTTACTTTTGATATTGCTCAAGTTTGATTAGTACCAAATTCCTGTAATGTGACTACTACATTCAAAACAAGAATAACATAGTGATTATGTTGTATAAATGCTGCTTCTGCCTCATTTTAGCTGTGTGACCTTAAGAAATTTACTTAACATTTCTGAAACTCATTATGAACAAAAGAATACTCATACACATGCCAGAATGTCATTATGGGGATAAATGAGATAATGCCTATAAAACCTTTGTAAGAAAGGCCTGCACATTTTATGGACTCAATAAATACTGGCCATTACTCTTATTATCCTGAGAACATAGCCATGATATCCATCTTTGAAAAAAGAATAGAGAAATTTTGATTTTCATATATCTCTCTAACCTCCAGTCCTCATGTGATCTTGCCTTTAGTGTGAGGCCAGTGGGGATGAATAGCCATGCTGAAGATTGGGAGAAAAGTGGTTCCTGAGGAGACAAAGAACAATGGCTATTTTTATAGACTGGTATTTTCAATGACAGTTTGATCTTTTTATTGATTTGTGTGTGTGCCCTGCATATTCACATACATAAATGTAGACAAAATCTTCTGAGTATAATAAAGCAGTACATCTCAGACTTCAACATGTCTTTGAATTGTTTGGTAAAAAATCTATTCCAATTTTGTACTTCTGCTGGGATCTTAGTGTCTAAATTTCTTTCTTTCTTGCATGTTTTCTCCTCTCTCCCCTCTCTCCTCTCTCTCCTCTCCCCTCTCCCCTCTCTCCTCTCCCCTCTCCCCTCTCTCCTCTCCCCTCTCTCCTCTCCCCTCTCCCCTCTCCCCTGTCTTCTCTCCTCTTCTCTTCTTCTTTTTCCTTCTTCTTCTTCTTCTTCTTCTTCTTCTTCTTCTTCTTCTTCTTCTTCTTCTTCTTCTTCTTCCTCTCTCTCTCTCTCTCTCTCTCTCTCTCTCTCTCTCTCTCCCTCTCTCTCTATCTCTATCTCTTTCTTTTTCATTTACTACTAGGCTACTGGAGATTGAACCCAGAGGCATTCTACCTCCACGCTATACTCCCAACCCTTTTGTTTTGTTTTTGTTTTTTTGTTTTTTGGGGGTTTTTTTTTGCTTTGAAATAGGATCTCACTAGGTTGCTGAGGTTGGTCTGGGATCTGAGACCTTCCTGTCTCAGCCTCCCAAGTACTGGGATTACAAGTGTGCATCACTATGCTGCATCTGCAAGAAGCTCTTAGGTAAATCCAAACCTGGGCTACTTTTTGCTTACCGGAGTAATATAGAATCTTTATTACTGAGGTTAATAATTCACACCTAGTCCTTTCATGTCAGTCACTTATTTGACTATTCCTTCTATAGGTCCAAAGATAAATTTGGTGTCATTGAACATTCACATAATTATTTTTATTTTAAATATTAAAACAACACAAAAGAATGACTCATATTACTGTCAACATATCTACAACCAAGTTTGTGATTATAAACATCTTATGTGGCAAGAAATTACTTGTTCCCTAAGCCACTATACATTTTATTTTTTCTCATTTTAATTATAACTTTAATTTGGGGATAATAAACTGACCATGTACTATACGAAAAAGAATTTTTTTTTTCTTTTTGTAGTACTGAGGATTGAACCCAGGGGCATTCTACCTCCAAGCTACATCCCAGTCCTATTTTTATTCTTTATTTTGAAACAGAGTCTCACTAAGTTGTGGAAAGCCTAAGTAGCCGAGGGTGGCGGCAAACCCAGATCCTCCAGTCTCAGCCTCCCAAGTGCTGGGATTACAATCATGTGCCACCAAGCCTGGCTTCAAGAAAATATTCTTATTAATTATTCATTGTGTGTTGCAGTCTTCTACAGATCCAAAGGTTCTAATATTATATTTGGGGAAGCCCAAGCAGAACAAACGCAAATCTTCCCAATGATGTTTGGCTTCTGAGTAATTTTTATGTCTAGTTTCTTGGGCCAAGTCGTTTGCTATATCTGGAACTGTCTTAGAGGATATGAAATAAAGAAAGTGTCAGTACTTTAAAAGTTAACTCCTTTGATAGAGAAGATAATTTCTTCTGCCTCATGGGTAGAATGTGGAAAACCCCAGGTGCTACCACCAGATACTAATTCATGTTAAACATGTTATGCTTTTTATACTAACTGAATAGTGAATCTCAGTTTAATAAGTGAACACATTCACACACACACACACACACACACACACACACACACACACACACACAAATACAGTGGCTCTTCTCCCCTCCAAAAAAAAAAAAAAAACTATTCAAAATGATACATGCTTAATATTCCCAATTCCTTTGCATTATTGAGAATGTGTTGAAACATGAGATTCACAAATGCCTAGCTTTAATAGAGGCTTGCCCTTTTTCAATGTGAAGTAATAGCAAGAAAGTGTGTAGTGCTATTTGGAATGAAAATCCTGGAGATGAGGTTGACAGGTTTATGGCACTGGCCCTTGTCTTATTTGCAGTAACTCATTTTATATATAGTGCCTCACATTGGGAAAGCTAAAGGCTAGAGGCCTTTGTGATTTAACTCAAACAATAAGTAAGATTGTGGTATCAAGGAGGGCAGAAAATAGGCCTGCTGATTAGAGCAATATATTAGGGGACAAGAGAAGGCATGAGAAAAAAACTGGCTATAACAAATAGGACTAAGCATTGTTAGCCATTCTTCCTGCCTTAATAAATAATAACTTAAGGTAGTATATCCACAAATACTTCCCATTGATACTCCACATTTATATAATTCCCCTAGTTACATCTGTTTATGTAACTAACCTCCATAATAAGAAAAAGAAGGATTTTATACTTTTTTCCGAATTTAGCCATGGAAAAAGAAAACTCCATTATCATAATTAAAGTTTATTTTTGACACATTAAGTATCAGAGGGCAGAAGTACAGTAATGAAATAGGCATTTTTCTTTGTTTGCTAAGTTTGCAACAGTTCTGTGAAGTCAAAAGCTATTGTCCTGGTCATTCCTCCTGGCACAGCCTGGGAGACTTGTCACTGCTGGGTCTTTGCTAATGCTCAGAGCAGTTCAGATACATCCAGGGCCTAGAATTCATCTTGTAAGTCTCCATAGGCCTCTGCTTTCCCCTGCCTCAAGCCTCGGGTTTCAACAACTCAAATTCTTTACAACCTTCATGATGTATTTCTTCAATATGTTCAAGGTGTAATAAAATGGCTGTCAAGTGTCAACTTCTTGTTCATAAGTGCCTCCGCTTACACTGTCCCCTATTGGTCATTTCTCAGACTAAAATATGATGGCCAATAGAGTTTCCTTTAAACCGTAGTTCCTGTAAGTACATATTTCCCTGGGAGAAAACTGCTCTGGAAAGCTTCCTAATAATCTTTTGCAATAAATGTTTTTTAGCTTTGATGACAAGATCTGCACAGTTTGGGGAGGCATACTACTTCTGCTAGTTTCTTGTTTCAGTATTTCTTTGTATTGACGGGTTTTGCAGTGATGGTTTCACTTTTCAGAGAGCATCGATCATTTTTGATATCCTAGTCTTTGTCTTTATCAGTGATTTTTAAAGTGTAAACACTTATTTATACTATAAAAACATTATTGTGCAAAACCTCCTGGTCAACTTACAGTGTGTGTGTGTGTAATACTACTAATCAGTTGTTAATTGCTTATCTACTATTGTTAGGGGTGATGGGGCCATTCCTTAACTCAGGATCTCAGAATGGGCGGGGTCCTTGGTTAACATGAACAGATAAGCTGGAGAGTATACTAAATTGTTTCTCAATGTATCATATCTGACTTGTTAACAATGCACAGGGCAATTATAGTTTCTTTCAGTTAACTCTAGGATCTACAGATTTCCCAGGAGTTTGGGGAAGAAAAGTCTGGGAAAGAGAACTGGTTTGGGGAGTAAACATTGAGGCACTCTACACAGGCTCTTATATTAAAGTTGTATATTAGTTTTCCTTTCTATTTCTGTCTGCCTCCTTTTTATCTTTTCATTTCTTGTATCATACATCACTATGAACAGCCATAGGCATGTTGTTTACCTGACTTTTATTAATTATCACTTTTGCAGATAGGACAGGACTGCATCTAAATGTGAACGCTCACTATTAGGTTACCTCTAGGAACCGTGGACGCCAAAAAAATTTCAGAGAAGAGTTGAAGGCTTGGTACAAAATTCAACTTTATGATATCCTAATTTTTAGGCTGCTTTTGCTTGTAGCGTTCCACGCAACCGATGTCGCATCCCACGCCACACGGGGTAGGGCAAAGCAGACCAGCTGCTTCGCCCATCAGGGTCAAGTGAGAGGGAGAGTGTCTCGGCCGGGCCCACCACCCTGGGGAGTCAGGGAGCCCCCCCCCAAAACCAGCACCAGATGGGAGTCCAGTCAGCGGTCAGGTCAGGCAGCGCCACAGGAACTCAACTTCATTGGAACACACAATAGAATATATGGGTAGGTCAGGTAGGGAGGTGAAGCTGGGGAGGGGGAGCCAATGGGAGCAGATCTCCTCACCTATAGCTGCAGGGGAGGGAGGTAGGCCTTTCCTTGATCCACCCACCGGCTTCCCTAGGTCTGAGGGGTCAGATTTCACCAAGAAAGGTCAGAGCCTGTAAGTGCCAAATGCCACATAACATGAGCAATCCCTACATTTGCTAATGTATAACTTTAAAATCTTGTTATCTCCATCGCTTAGAACATCTTCCAGATCCTGGCTCATATAACTTACTTCTCTGCACTATTTTCTTGCTTAAGAGACTCATAGTTTGCCTGGGAACTTTTATATTCTGTTAAGTCTAAATCCTTCCCTCTTAGGCCAACAGCATATGCAAAATCCATATATTTCATTATGTAGTACTTACCTGGAAGTAAATGATACCATTTATTCTATGTTAAGTCCTTGATTTTCTATTTGTGCAATATTTTAAGTAACATCACTTTTTCCAAACGTGATGAAGAACTCCTTTTATCTTTGTGTTCAAGGAGTTACTAAATAAGCTACACAAAATGTAGCATGCATACTCCCTCATGTAGATAATGATTAATCTATTTTACTTAATCAGTGTTATTCTTCTCTGGAGAATTTGAAGAACATCACAGGTACCGTCTTTCAATTTAGTAGTAGATATGCATGAAATAGAGAGACTGTCCTAACTAATCTGCTTCTAATTCAGTCTCAGTTCTCAGTTGTCAAACACCAATGCTGTAATTTCCATTTGGTGTCCCCATGTCATTTCACCCTTATTTTCATCACCAGACATTCATCAAATGCTCCCAGAGGATATGATTTTAGATAAGACCCTATGGTGAAGCAGAATTATGCTGCTTTCATGGCTTTTCTTTTGTAAGAAGAAAATGACTATCTCTTTTTTTTCTGATTTTAGAGTTGTTATTTATATGAGTAACTGAGAAGCAACCACTGATTTAACAGCATATTCTTCTCCCTTAAATATGGCCTTAAAGTATTTTGGAACGCATAGCAAACACAGCATCAAAATCAACTGACAAGTTTTGTAAATAACAATGCATCAGCCCCTAGCTATGTCTGCAAGGGTACCCATGAATCCAGGTATTTAACAGGAGCAGAGGTGAATCCAGTGCACAGCCAGACTTGATGACTCCAGTGTAGATGAAAATGATTAACAGATTGAAAGCCATGGAAATCACCATGGGGGCAACTCCACAGATGCAGGATCTTCTTAGCTTCGCAGGTTCAGAAACAAACTTTTGTAAATGTACTACGGGAGTAATAAAGTCTGTGAGACTAATTCATCTTAATCAAAGTTTTTTGAAAAAGAATAATTTAGGGACAAAAATGACCAATTTACAATGAAAGTAATTCTTTTTCAAGTCACCAAAAATTTCTTTCCTGCTATTCCAAGAAAATGTTTTATTGTCAAGGATCAAGCACATCATAGGGAAGCAGATGGCTTTTAGGACAGGAAACAGAGTATGAATTGGAAAGAGTTGTGGAAACTTTTACCCCAAATTCTCCTGAGTGTGTCTTTGTGATTAAAATAATTATTTTCCAGATATCATTCTCCTCTCTCTTAGTCATTGATGAGTGAATTCTGACAAGTGATTACTCTTCAATTGATTTTCTTGAATCTATCTACATGAAGTGGAGTCTACTTTTCTTTTTTAATATCCTTTTAAAAAATATTACTGGACATTATCCAATGTAACAACCAGGAGTTACAAATTAGTCCTTTTCTAAGATTTATCAATCTTTCTTATCTGTGTGTGTGTGTGTGTGTGTGTGTGTATGTGTGTGTGTGTGTGTATGTATGTTACTGGGAATTGAATCCAGGGGTATTCTAGCTTCTAATTATACTCCCAGCCTTTTTTTAAAAATTTGAAATAAGGTCTCCCTAGATTACTGAGAATCTTACTACATTGCTGAGGCTATCCTCAAACCTGTGATCCTCCTGTATTAGCCTCCCAAATACTGGGATTACAAGCATATAGCACCACGCCTGGCTCTCTCTACTCTATTAGTAACACATTTATAAACTGCCTCAAAGGGATGCCTTTGGATTTCATCTTGGAGGTCTTTGTGTTCCCATTTATGCCTTCATGTTAATGTTAGGTTCTTCACTCTTTCCACAGGAGGTATTTAAGTACTGACTCAGCCACACATTGTGACTTTATCCTCCTTCCCAAAGTAAATCTAATTTTCAACAAGAGGCTGATTCCAAAATTTATCTTTTTTTGCTTTGTTTTGTTATTTATTTATTTATTTATTTATTTTTGTTCTGGGGATTGAACTTTGACAACTCTACCCTTAAGATACACCTCCAGTTTTGCCTTCCTCCTTTTTATATTTTGAAACAAGATCTGTCTAATGTGCTGAGGGTCTTAGTAAATTGCTGAGGCTGGCCTGAACCTGCAATCCTCCTGTTTCAGCCTCCCTAGTACTCAGACTTTAGGCTTGTGTACCACCCCTGGATAATCAATTCCCTTTTAATATAGAATCACAAACAATAGGAGATTTCCATGGTGTCCTAAGCCTGTCAGGTACTCTGCCTCTGGCAGTTTTAGATATTGGAATGCAATAAAGGAGGTAATAATAAAAAATGATGAACCAGAGTCCACATATAATTAGATTATTATATTTTTGGCAAATATGATAAATCAAGTATGCATGTTGTGCAGTAGATTATATTAATTTTTACTACTGTTAAATGGATGTCAAATCTAAGGAAATCTCTCCCACATTGAGATACTTTCCATCTGGTAGCATAAAACAAGGCTCCATCATTTACTATGTTCTCAATATAAAATACTTTGATACTACTTTGATATAGCTGTCAAAAAGTATATTATCATATTTGATCATATTTGATAACATCCTTTTTTCTTCAACCATGTTTCAAAACAACCAGCAATGAATAATGAAATCAATGAGTATTTATGAGGTAAGAACTTTATGCACAGAACCAATTTTCATGCAATAAAAATATTGACTCCCTGACTATAACTCTATACAGCAAAGTAAAATGCTGATGATACCAAGAAAAATATTTATCTAGTTACTATAATGTGCAATTCATTATGCTCACCTGTCCCCTATCATCTCAGTTAATCCTCAATCCTATACTATGTGTGTGTGTGTGTGTGTGTGTGTGTTACTGGGGATTGAACTCAGGGACATTCTACTTCTGAGCTACACCTCCAAGCTTTTTTATTTAATTTTATTTTGTTTGGAAATAGGTTCTTACTAGGTTATTGGGTCTCCCTACCTGCTAAGGCTGTCCTTGAAACTGTGATCTTCCTGTCTCAGCATCCCAAGTACTGGGATTACATGCGTGTGCTACCATACCTGGCCTCCTAGACCTATTTTAAACTCAAGGACACTATTGCTGTTTGGAGAAGTTATGGTAGTTTGCCAAGAAGTATAATATTAGTATAGTAATTCTGAATGCGGGCTGACTGCCTGGGGTGGACATACAGTTGCATCTCTTACTGTATAATAATGGACAAGTTGCCTAGACTCCCTATATTTCAGCATTCTTATTTTTAATGATGATATTGTTGGTATCAGGGCTAAGGCTTTGATCTCAAACATACCTGTAATAACATGTAAAATACTAAACAAAGAATTTACAAAATTTCTCAAACATACCTGTAATAACGTATAAAATACTAAACAAAGAATTTATAAAATTTCTAGTAAATTAGTCCACACAGCTTGAGAGAAGCAGTATTGCAACTTAAACTATATCACTCTGTCTTTAAAGCCTATACTTGCTACACCATCACCATAAGTAAGAGGAAGAGCACGTTAGGCAATTTGGGTTGAAGTCCAGCTCCCCATTAAAAGCAGATGGGATTTCTGCAATTTATAGAAAACTCTTTGGACTTAAACATTCACAAATAGTAGTATATGCCTGAATGTAGTATTGAGACTTGAGAAAACCTGCAATGTGCCTCCATAGGCAAGATGTGACCATTTCCTCCTGCTCATGCCTGACCACTCTCCTCACCATCACCTTCACAAATTCCTTGGGGGCACAGGTTGTGTGCATATGAGGAGACGAGGAGGGGGGAGTCACATAAGTAAGTACTGAAGGTAATTAGAAGTCATTAAATGTGATAAGGAACAAGGATGTTCTCGGTGAACAAAAACTGAACAAAATGTTGTGATTTCAGAAAAGTTAGAGATTATGTGCTAACAAGAGACATTGGTAGGGAGAGTAGCCAGTGTGGAAAGGAGCAGTGTGAGAAGGACTCCAGCCCCCAGACCTCACGATTTTATGTTCAACTTCAGACTGACAATTTAGAAAAAAATTTTGAGTGTCAAATTAGGAAAATTAGAATTGATCCTATATGTGATGGAGAGTAGAGGGTCTTCCATAAAAGGTTATATGATAAATTCCAAAAAGATTTGAGAAAGAATTAGAAAACATTTATCATCTGCTTTCAAACTGTATTTTACATCATATAAATTATCATGGATATTGTAATAGAAATATAATGTTAATTAATAAATCATTCCTATAATTTTTCCTTCTTTACATAATTTTAATTAAACTTTTCAGAGCATTCATACATTTGGGGTGATTTAGGTTCAGATCTTTTACATATACATCAAGGATATTACTTAACTTTTGGATTACATATGTAATAAAAGTTAATTATATAATTAGGGGTCAACATCATGGGAAGGAAAGGAAATTGATCATTATTTATTAGCCATTGATGAATTGATGGGCAATGGCAACAAACAAAGAGATTGTTAAGGTAAGTTTATGAAATAAAGTGTGTCATTGTCCAGGAAGCTATTATCTGGCTTTATTTGACTTGTATAACTATCAGAGTCCTGAGTAGCATGTCAAAGAATGAGCAAGCTTTGGTAATTCAGAAAGCCACACAGAGAAACCTAGTCATTGACAACAGAGTCCAAAAGAACTTCTAGCTTGAAAGAGTAGCAATTTCATTTGGATTGAAATGTATCTTGAAACATGTTTAAAAGTTCAATGTTTCTTTTGGCATTTTTGATTTTCTATATTATATGTTAGTTATTAAACAACCTTGCTTATATTCCTTCTGAGTTAATGAGCTACTTCAATTAAACAAAGGCAAAACATACAGAAATCATTTAATATTCTTTTATACAATTATTCAAATTTAGACCGATAGTCAGCATGTGTAGTTAACACTAAAACAGTTTTTCATAATTAAGATTTTTGTAAATTAATTTGTAATATTATTTGAAAAGTTTGAAGGAATTATTTCCTGGTATCTAGACACATAAGTTTAGTTCCTTGATGGATATCTTCTATTATCCACACAATCAGCTTAAACTGAATCTGTCCAATATTGAAGTTCATCTTTTCCAGCATTTTCCCATTTAAGTGTTTCCTCAGCAAAGATCACTATCCCATCCACCCATAAAAATAACTTCCACACCTCTTAGATTTAGTCCCCAATTTTCACATTGTCTTCCTGTAATATTTGTCAACTCCATCCCCTCTACCCACCTCTGCTGCTGAAGTCTTGTGTCAAACCATCATTTCTCACCTAGCTGTCCCATAGACATTTCCTAACAGATATCCCTGTCCCTAATAATGTCCCTTCATTTCTGTTTCTTCTTTTTTTTTTTTTTTTTTTTTTTTTTTTGCGGTACTGGGGATTGAACTCAGGTGCATTCTACCTCCGAGCTATACCCCCAGCCCTATTTTTTTATTCTTTATTTTGAAACTGAGTCTCACTAAGTTGCGGAGTGCCTCACTAGGTAGCTGAGGCTGGCCGCGAACCCGGATCCTCCGGTCTCAGCCTCCCGAATGCTGGGATTACAAGCGTGCGCCACCACGCCCGGCCTGTTTCTTCTTTTTTTAATGAGTTTTTTTTTCAAATTGCAATTGTGATAATGGCATTTCCACGTTTAAGATTCCTTCTCAATTACCTCTTGCTCTCAGGAGATAAACATTTAACTTTACACTATGCATCCTTAGCAGTATAATATTGGATTCTCTTTCCAGCCTTCACCTGGAACCTCCATGCTTTATGTACATGCTGGGTTCCATCTAGACTGAATTACCAGAAAAACCTAAATGCAGCATGTTGCCCAAACTTTTGGTACTTCTGAGAATTCTGGCCCCTTTGCCTAAAAGATTTCTCTATTCTCTAACTCACATGCATTATTAACTATTAATACACATTCACTATTCAAGATTCAGGATTGCCCAGTCTTTTCAGAGAAGTAATTACTCATTTCTGAGATTAGAGTACATTTGCCTATTCCTTGCCTATAAATAAACCTGTGATTAACTATCATAACATTTAGTGGACAGTAATGCAATTATCTATTTTTTTTTTATCCTTTTTCTGTAAGTTTCTTGATGATAGAGTTAACCTCTTTCAGCCCCATGTTACTAAAACATAATTGAATACCTAACTATTGTGTCATTATTTGTTGGCTAAAAGTACCAAAAGAGTATCTAGCTCTTGTGGTTTAGGGTTCGGAAAATTGAGCTAGAGTTATTATTGTAATTTTATGAATTAACTGAATGAGCCAACTTTGGCCATTATGAGAATTCTACTCTCTTGACACTGTTACTCAATGATCTTTCCATCACATCATGACTAGCTTCCAGGCAGTTCTTATTGTGTTATTGTTTATGAATAAGAACTGTGGTTCTCTTTGGAATTTTACAAGCCAGGATTCACTATCATTGTGTCTGTCAGGGCTGGTTTGCCAGTTATCTCTTCATAATTTACTGAACTTTTGCTCCAGAGAATTGCAGTGACATACTAGTAGTGCTAAAATTAAAAAAAGAAAAAAAAAAAACAGAACAAAAGAAAAAGGAAAACCTCTAACCAAGTAAGCTGAATGTGTAGCCTAAATTTAAACTATTTTTTTCAGTTCAGCATAACATATAGTTAAAATTATTTTAGAAAACAACACATTGATTATGTCTACTTCTCTAACTCATTAATTCAACAATAAAAAATTAACTGGCATGCCCACAATGATACAGGATAATCAAATAAGGTATGTCATAGAAGTAAAGCAACAGTAGATTGAAATGTAGCATTCAAGCAGATGGGATAGTATCATATGAACATATGTGAGTTTTGGTTTAAAACAAATTCATATCCTAGAAAATTTAACCCTAAGACTCCAGAGCAATATTGGAAAAGATGTCACTTGAATCATTTTAAATAAAAGATATTAAAAGCAAATCTTGGTAAAGAGTTTCATCATGAGCTTATAATGTCCCAGTAACTATTGTAAATTCTTTATGACTACTGTTTTACTTACTTTTAATAACCAAATAGCAGATATTATTATTAACTTTGCTTTACAGATGAGACAACTGAAAACCAGGACAGATTACTTACTAACTCTCCGAAAGCCACATAACTTCTAACTATCTAGATGTATCATAATATTCTAGCCCTTGTTCCCATAGCCATTTCAACCAGAATGACTGGCGTAAATTCACAATCAAATATCACATTCTTTAAATTATTAAATTTCCCCAAATTTAACGCATTTACTCATATTAGTGGCTAGTCATTCAGCAATCTTCATTGAATACATGCAATACTTAGTGTCATATTTAGTAATGGCATTGTCAATATAGATACTCAGAATGAAGAGAAGCAACTGTGGCTGATCTCAGTTAGTTTTGAATCTATAAATGATGACAATAACCAATCAACAGAACATGTGATAGGTGTGGTGGCACACATCTGCAATCCCATTACTTGCAAGGCTGAGACAGGAGGACTGCAGTTTCTAGTCCAGCCAGGGAAAATTTGGCATACTCTGATTAAAAATTAAATAGGGCTGGAGGTTTATCTCAGAGGTAGAATGTCCCTGGGTTCAATCTCTAGTAAACAAACAAACACTGTCTGAGACAGAATAGCCATCATGCAATCCTATTAAGTATTGAATGAGTAAAATCTGTTTGTTTTTTTTTTTTTTCTGCCAGCCACCTGCTTCCATTCTCCAGGGACCCAAGGTCCTGGACTATCGGGGTTTATAGGCCAGAAAAGGAAGTCATGCTGCAGGCAGAGCTCATCTCCGAGTTGTTGGGAGATGAAGCTCATTTGTCACAGAAACAGAAGAAATTCAGCCCCTGGGTTGATCTAGCCAGTCAATTTTTTCTTGTCCCTACAACAAATCCAATTTAGAGAACAAAGAAGTAGTATGATGAAAATTAGTAATATGGTCATAATCCACTCTAACCTGTATATATCCTTCAAGGTTTCAGTTGGAACAGATAATTGTGTAGATCTGGCCCTAATCCCTACTTCTTGTTTTTATCTGAATAGGTGGCATACCAGATCCAATCATTCTGTACTTTTCAAATTTTAAAAGTAATTATTTGAACTGACCTATATGATTTTTGCATTTACTACTTTTCATCTTTCTGGGTTTGTCCCATCATTCCAGCATGGCAGAATTTTCCTAAATACTGCCTCTGATATCCAGCCTATTAGCTAGTAGTTTTAGATTTATGGCATTCTCATATTTGGTGAAAATAGACATGCAGTTGGAAGGAATATGTAAAAAAAAGATCCCTCTAAAATTATAATTATATTATTATTAGCAATATTGATGTAAATATATATGATTTGGATAAGACCGTGGAAAAGTGTACCTTTTATTCAGGGCATGGCACACCCATTATTTTAATGTTTTCCTCCCCGAATGAAACATCTATTGAATTCTGAAGGACTGTGTGAGCTGAAAGAAGTTAATGATGTTCTTAAAAGGGAGTCCAATAACCCAGAAGTACTTAAGGCAGAAAATGGAAAACTTTAGGAAGAAGGAGAGAGAGATAATAGGGAAAAAGAAGAAATATATTGATGCCTTTTGATGCCCTTTTAATAATAGAAACCTATAAAACAACTATAACATGCCTAATTGTATAGTTACTACAAAATTCATATAAGTAGTATAGAGAATCAACAAATAAAGAAAAATGCTTAGTGATTATGCAAATATTTTGGCTACACTTAAATCATAGGTGCCATGCTTGAATCTTCTAAATCTCTAAAAGAAAAACCCCATCTTGAGGTCTGTGTTGATTTCTATTAGTCACGAATATAACACTCTTAAAATACCAGGAAAAGCTTTTGCTGCAGAATCAGAGACTCAAAACATAATAAACTATTATCATAGCAAATAATAATAAATTACATTCTCATATATGCAGGTATTAATGTCCATGATATATTATTGTACACATTCTAAAATCTGAGAATTTTGGAATTGTCTGCAGCTGTAGCACCCATTCATGTGAATGAGATTTCAGTAACTGTTTCCATTAATTATGCTCTAAGAATGGCGCTAAAGGGAGAGATGCATTTACATATGTTTGTACAGGTATGCAAGGCATGAACAGTATTTCATTTACTTAAGGAGATGGGATTTATTATGAATGATAAAAGACTTGAGAAAAGATTGGTGAAAATGTCTATTTTTCTTCTTTGTTTCATTGAGTACAAAATAAACTGTCAGCATAAAGCAAATAAGTAATGACTGGTAATATTGAGTTTTAATATCCATTCCTTTTTTGGTATCTCATCAATCATCCTTGAAAATCAGTCAGTGAAGATAAATAGAGTTTTTAAAGTCCTGGAAAGCATAATTTCTTACTATCAGCAGTGGGTTTATCAGAAAAGAAGAGAAAATATCAAAGCAAAAGAGAGGATTCCATGGAAGGGAAGACAGTAAAGAAAACAAGGAATTGCAGCAGTCACCTACCCAATTCCTTAGTTGAATGTTGTTTCCCAACCAAATGGTGCCATTTTGTAATCTACCCTTCATCCCCCAAATCTCAGTCCCTTCTTCTTTATCTGTCCCCAGCCTATAACCAGGACTTTACTAGATGTTTTAAGGCTAAATGACAAAATAAAATTAATGTCTCAGAAATACTGCTCATATTTGATCTATGATTTTTTTTCTTAAGAAAATAATAATTGGAGGGAAGCACAGTTGTGCATACCTGTAATCCCAGCATTTAGGAAGTTAAGACAGGAGGATCACAAATCCCAGGCCAACCTCAGAACTTAGTAAGAACCTGTTTCAAACACACACACACATACACACACACACACACACACACACACATATACACACACACACACATATACACACACACACACATACACACACACAAGAAAATAGTAATTGGTTAAAATGTTAACTCTTGAAGGCATACACTTGGCATTTGACTGGATTACTTAGCTTCATGCACCATAATATAAACATGCTACAGATTTAAAAGACATCATAGCACAAGTGCTGAATACCCCTTTATAAATGTAAGTTTTTTAGGAACTTAGAACCAATAGTAGACTAGAGAAAACAAAAGAGAACCCTTTTCAGGTTAGACATGCATTAATTAGAACAAAATAAAGATTACACTAAAGTGGTATTAGGATACCTGTCACTATTTTTAATTCATCACTTTTCAGTCTTCTACAAGCTCAATATTTTTAGTACTAAAAACTGTAATCCTAGCCGGGCGTGGTGGCACACGCTTGTAATCCCAGCATTTGGGAGGCTGAGACCGGAGGATCTGGGTTCGCGGCCAGCCTCAGCTACCTAGTGAGGCACTCTGCAACTTAGTGAGACTCGGTTTCAAAATAAAGAATAAAAAAAAAATAGGGCTGGGGGTATAGCTCGGAGGTAGAATGCCCCTGAGTTCAATCCCCAGTACCACAAAAAAAAAAAAAAAAAAAAAAAAAAAAAACTGTAATCCTTAACACACTCCATGAAGGTCTGATTTTATTATCATTCTTAATCCCTCCCTATTATGTTGATTTTAGAAGTATTCTATGATACCTGAGTGGAGGCATTCCAGTGAGTAGCCATCTCAGTCTCATTCAAGCTACCCAGCAGGTGACTGCCTGAGTACCACAGTACGGAGCTTCTTTGGGGGCATGTCCTTTTTGGAAAGTATCTCATCCTATGCATTATTATGATGCTACTTATGACCCTCAACTCAATGCATTTTAGAAAAAGATAGAAAAAATAAAAGAGGATCATCACTATATTTACCCAAATTTGACTGAGTCAAAAGATAATTTTATACTTATTCATTAAAAAAATAGCCATTTAGTGAATACACATGTAATTTTCAGGCACCATCTTTGGTACACTGATGATTGAGCCTAAGTTTGCAGTAAAGAGAAATGAATTAACAAGAACCAATTAGCACAATGTACAGAGCCTGGCTTTGGAGTCCTATGGCCTGGTCAGTTTGATTTATTTGATAGGTCCATAACCCAAGTCCAGTTAATGCACAAATCTAAAATGCCTAGGTTGAATTTCTCCTTCAAGGAATTTTTTTAAGATTAGGTACCCAATTTTTATGCTTTTTAAGTTGATATCTAAAAATTTTATCCTAAATTGAAATTGTTTTTTAAGAACATTAACTCCTAGCTTATTTTATTTTATTTTACTTTATTTATTTTTGCAGAGCTGGGGATGGAACCCAGGGGCATTCTACCTCCAAGCTTCACCCCAGTCCTATTTTTTATTCTTTATTTTGAAACAGGGTCTCACTAAGTTGTGGAGGTCCTCACTAAGTAGCTGAGGCTGACCGCAAACCCAGATCCTCAGGTATTAGCCTCCCAAGTACTGGGATTACAGGCATGTGCCACCATGCCCGGTTCCTAGCTTATTTTAAATAATGGTGTTTTAACTAAAATTAATACAATTTCTTATAAATACAATTTCTTATAAATTTCTTATTGGGGAATAAAAGACATAGTAATTCAATAAGCATTATTATTCCTTTCAGAAATACTTGATCAAGTTCTGTGATAGCAGAAAGCATTACAGTTTTCTTGTACTATTTGGAAATTATATATCCATTCACACAAAATTCCATTTTACTATATTTCTATGTTCTAATAGTGATTATACGATATTTTAGTTATAATTTTTCCAAAGCTTCATCACCACCTGACATACTATTAATGTATGTGGAAATGTACACAAGTTTATGGCTGTTTTCCTCTCAACTGCCCATATTTTTCTACAATATGAGCCCCTATAAGGGACTTTACCTGTTCTGTTCATTGAGGTGCCTCAAGCAGTTAAGCTGTGTCTGAAAAAATATTAAAATATTTGGTATTATATGGATGAAAGAATGAATGACAACAGGGGACATGGAGATTTCTAATAAAAGGAGATGGATTTTGGCCTAAATTCAAGTTTATGGAATATCTCCTGAGGACTGCCACATGTGAGCAGTGATCTGAGTTTAAGAAAGCAAGCTATGCAGATATCTGGGAGGAGAAAGCATATCAAGCAGAGGGAATAACACCAATTAAGGTCCATTCTTGGGAAGGAACATGGCTGGAAGGTGTGGGAAAGGTGTGGGAATGAATGGCTGGGACAGAATCACATGATAGAGGATTGAAGCAAGAGCAAGACAAAAGAACTAGCTCCTATATTGATGGAGAACAGATGATGATGATTGATTGATTGATGATAAGATAAAGAGGTCTTACAGAATGTTTAATCTAGAGGCCACTTTAAGTCATCTTTTCTCTCTCCTCTCATTTTGCAGACAAGAAAATCAAGACTGAGGGTTTAAGTAACTTTTCCAAGGTCTCTGGGAGGGATAATAAAAGAAAGGAGAGAAATGTTTCTAACCCTTAGTGACCAGTCTCAATTGTATCTTTCCAATTTCATTGACAGACCTTCAATCCCAAAGGAAAACAGTGATTTGTCATCCAATCTCTGTGTTATGTTATTATCTTCAGTATTTCAGTTTAGTACTTTCCATAAATATCAAATTCCTTTCAGGAGGATGGGTGTGGGTATGAGAAATAATAATGAGTGGTGTGATTTTATGCAGTACTTTAATCATTTTGTTTTTTATTTTGTAGAAAATAACTCCTTTCTTTTTATAATTTGTCTTCCTCATAACTGACAGGCTCTGCCTCTGGCCAAATACCAATGACATTCTAAGGAGGATGATATATAATATTGTCAGATTTTTCAGAGAGGTAAATTTGATGGTTTAATACTGAATTATGCAAAACAAGAAGCAGTTGGTTTAAATTTAACTTTAAAATGAAATAGTAAATTATAGGAATATCTGAATAATAAAATAAAAATTTAAATACAAAATATATCCATGAAAAGGAGAATCCAAACAAAATCGGTTTTCTTTAAAAATTACTGTTTGTAATCTCTTGTCACTATTTTATGGATATTTAAGATGATCATTATTTATTGTATACACTTAATGAATATTTTATAAAGTCCTAGGAAGCAAGACATTTGCATAACATGTGTTAATGGCATACCTACTAATAAAATAAAAGTTTTTTGCTGTCAAATCCATCAGGTACCTTCTAATAGTATCTACAACTTACCTGTTAGTAAATGTTTCTTTCTAAAATAGGGAACTATTTTTGCTTGCTATAGAAGCATCATTCACTACCAAAAATAATTTTAGAAGAAAAAAAAGTCAAGGGTTAAGTCCACCTGATATTCTTTATATTTTAATCTCCATTTTTATTAGTATTATGACGAATTACTCAACTTTTCTGATCAAATCTCTTCTCAATGCATATATACTCTGTACTTTCTTTGTATTCATAAAGATAGTAAAAGACAAACTGTCACGAGGAGAAGCATTTATGGGCATGGAAATGTACAAACCTCCTGTCACCATTTCTCGTTCCAGATTTTTCATGATTACCATACAGTCGACCTAAAAAAAATTGTACTCATCATTTCAGATATACTCCCATCTAAAGAATTAATTTTTAAAAGCTATCAAATTATGCATCACTTTTCAGCATGTGGAATGCCACAACCTGCAAAAGTTCTTGTCTAAATTCCTTGATGTATTCAGGAAACCCCAAAAGATGCTGTATTTAGAGCTTAGCAGGATGAAGGATCCCTCCTGGGAATTAGTGAAACATGGAGTAACATTAAGCCTGAAGTGAGTCTTTTAGAGGGTGATTACTATTTTGGAAAGTAAGAGTGTGACATTTTATTTCTCTTGAGTGTAACATTTTATTTTCCTAAACTTTAATTTTCACATTTATTTTAATATTCTTTCCAAACATGTAAGAAACTACTATGTGTTTATCAAATCCATTTCCTTTACCGTTTGACATACATCCTTGCCTCATAGCAGTTATGAGAAGTCAAGGAACTGAATTCTGATAATTGTGAATGCAGTAATGTAAAGTGCCACAAAAGTGCTCTAAAAATCTTCTCTTGTAATTCTCCATGAATTCTCTCCATTCTTCTGCCAATTGTTAGGAATTCAATAGAGACCTTAAATTCCTAGGTATGGCAGACCCATCCTGGATCTCAGAAAGACTCCATGGAACAGAGATCCCATTGCCTTGCCTCCCCTGCTTTGGATTTTGACGTGAGTGAAAAATAAAAATGTCAGTAAAACACTGAGAATTTGTTTCAGCCGTGTGTCATGTGCACTAATAAATTCACTTTCAAAGTTATAAATTAGTTCTTCTGATGCATTGTACTTGTGCCAGGACACCTATTTCCCTAAATTTCTCCCCACCCTTCACTTACACATACATGCTCCCTAATTTCTATTTCAAGAGCTATAATATGCATCTTGGGCTCAATACATTTCAAAGAGTGTATCTATTAATTTGCTATGACCATTTTCTAGCACATATTACATATTCATAAATGTCTTATGAATGGACTTTTAACAATTTTTGGAGTGGACACCATAATTTTCATTGTTTGAAGTAGTCTTGACCAAACTGTGATTGAGTGATAACAATTTTTACCCTTTGCCTTCTTATACAAATACATTTCTAGTGATCTAGTTGAATTCAATGAATGGATATCATCTGGAAGAAAAACTAAATATATTGTTTTTTTGATCATATTTGATGTAAATTATCTGTGAGAAAAAATTACCTTCTCATTTCTGACAAAAGCTTCAAATATCTATACTTCAAGGGTTTTGTTGGCTCTTTCTTACACATCAAGATTTAATGATCAAAGAGAAATGAATCAGAGGATATTGTTGGCCTCCTGATTTTGCCACACATCCCTCCCCAAAGCCAAAATACCAGCAAGCAGTACAAACTAAACTGCATATCATACATGAATGTCAAGTCACCTCTTCATAAAGAAACAGAACTAAATTTCAAGAGAGATTTTGCTGCCATTACTAAATTCAATGGTTATGAAAAATGGGGAGAGAGAAAACAAAAATTTCTTATCAAAAGGTGAAAGAAGAATGAAATATATGCCTGAAGTACAGGTAAAATAATCCTCCGCAAGGAAAATCCAACACTAATGGCCAAAAAGACTGAAAATTTGCCCTGAAACTTGATGCTCCACAGCAATAAGAAAGTGGCCAATAGCGAGCAGAACCAGAGGAAGAGGGCAAGAGGAAGTTAAGTAGAAAAGGATGACTCATCTCAGAAATATGGCAGGAAATGGGGAAAAAATGAGAAAAGAAAAATCTTGTTGAAGAAAAAGTCCCAACTATACCACTACTGTGTATCTACCCAAAGAGATTGAAACCATACTACTGTATTATTGCACATACATCTGTGTTTATAGCACCACAATTCACAATTGACCAAATTATAAAACCAGCTTTTATGCCCACTAACAGATAAATAGATTACAGAATTATGGATATACACAGAATGGAATTCTACTCAGCCATAAAGAAGAATAAAATTATGCCATTTGCAGGAAAATGGACAGAGCTAAAGAATATTATGCTAAGTGAGACTATTCTGTTATGAAAAAATGAAAAGTCAAATGTTTTTTCCTGCATATGTGGAAGCCAGAGAGAAATTGGGTTACAAAAGAGACCCTAGTCAAAGAAGACTAAACCCTAGTGGAGTGATGTATTGGGTCTCAGGGAGAGAAGGGTTAGGGGGAGGGAGACTCGATGAAGGCAACACTTCAATAGACACGATGCACTTACACAAAATTATCAATGCCAATCTCCATATTATGCACGGGGAGGATGAGGGAGTGGGATGGAATTTGGGAGGAGGCTTACTGAGTACTGTGTGAATGTATGTCTCTGTCTGAACTTCATCATGATGAATGATTACAATGTACAAATTTAAAAAAGGAGAGAAAAATGTTTGTTTTATATATTATCTCACTAAAAGAAAATGACTTTTAAATGTCTCATAAGACATCCAGTTTGTAAGAGACCGAAAAAACTTTTACAAATCAATCTTTTTAAAAATTGTCTTTTGAAATTTTGGAACAAAGCTCAGCTGGCTCCCTTCCCTTTGGTTCTCTCGCAGTGGTAGGTTGGAGGATTTGAGAATTGAGGGGCTTTTTCAATTATCCAATAAGCAGCAGGTTTCCATTAAAGCACTAACTCAATCATCTAAATATATAATGTGTTCTTCTAAATAACTATAACAGGTAAGTCTGTGATAATGTATTTATTTTTATGCTGTTTCCATGATTTTCAAGCCTAATACCTAATATGCAAATGTAGCTATCAGTTATTAAAATGCTTATACATGTATTTATTAAATTTGTTTTAAATTTCTTCAGTCTCCACAGTCCTTTCCCAAAGGCATGGTGATTATCTAAGCTCACAATTATGCATGTTTTCTAATGCTGTTTGGTAGCATTAGAAGTCATGTATTAGTGCTTGGTAGATGAAGGATAAAATATGTGTATTGTTTGGTGTGACTTTTTATTTTTTTCTTGAGGTGCTAGGGATTAAACCCAGGGGTGTTTTTCCACTGAGTTATATCCCCATCCCTTTTTATTTTTTATTTTATAACAATTTTTCCCTAAATTACTGGGCACTGTCCTTGAACATGTGTTCTCCTATCTCAGCCTCCCAAGTACTGGGATTAAATCACATGTCACTGTACTGGTCGTGGTGTGAAGTTTATACAGAGATTTTTGACCATTATTAGTATTGTTAAAGAAAACCAGAGCTAGATTTTAGTTAAAGTAATAAAGCACATTTTATTCTGGAACTTTTGGGACAGAGGAAAAATAACCTAAGTATAAAACAGAGTTTGATTCCAAACACAGAAATGACTACTGGGAATTTGTAGCCAATGAGCAGAATAAGGGTCCATTGATAGGACATTACTAAGAGAAAACATTAGGCAAGACTAGGGAGGACTCTGGTTAAGCAGAGTCCGGTTAATGGGGTTCTTGCTGAAGGCAGGCTAAAGGTGATCAGATATTGCCTGGGAATTATTGGGGGGTAATGAACTTAATCAGGAATGGAGTGTGGGTGATATAAAGGGTAAGGCTACAGGGCTCTCTGAACCAAGAAAAACTGAGTATTCGTGCTTAGACTCAATTATCAAAAAATGAACTTAGAAGCCCCAAAGCAGAGGTCTAAGTGAGAGGAAGATTCAAAGGAACATGACTAAATGTTGGTTAAAAAATAAGATTGATCAGTATGGCACCAAAAGCAAGAAAGTGAAACCCATGCTCAGTCATAGAATAGAGGCTCACTCATGGATAGAAAGTACTTCAATAAGTTTGTACTTTGAACATCAGTCTGTAATTTCAGACAGAAGAATAAAATGAATGTGGTTCAAGAAAGACCACATATGCTACAATGTCATGTTAAAGTTTGTGTTCTTTATCCTAATAACCATTGACATGTGAGTGACATGATTTTTATTATTAGATTTTTCTAAAAGAAGAAAAAGAAAACATTTACAGATGAGACCACCCATGTTCAGGGTGGGATGGCTGTAGAAAAGAAAATATTGACAGAGGGAACAGGTTTGAGTATAATACAAGAGAGACTTTTAGAAGTATAAGATTCTGAACTAGTGTAATATCAGAAGAAATAAAGAGTTTTAAAGGTGTTTTGGAGGTAAAATTTTAAAAATCATTTTTTTTTTTTTGGTATGGAGGATATGAGAGGGGAAAGACCTAAAGACATTCTCAAGATTTTAGACTGAATAATTGACTATCATAAGATAAAAGTTAAGACTCTTAATCATAGTTTTGAACATATATGTATCTCTCTGTTTTGAGCAAGACAGAGTAAGAATATCCTCATTTTAGTTTTAAATATACTAAATCTAAGTTGATATGTCTGACTAGTCAAGCTAATTGCTCAAAATGAGGCCAGGTTTCTGACCTCTGTGTTCAAATTGGGCAAACCCCAGCTGCTGAGACAGAGACACGGTCAACTGCCATTTTAAAGCTCAAGAGAGATAAGCATGTACAGAAAGGTCACAGTGATGCTCACTAATTTGTAAAATTAATACATGTTATTAAAAATTAATTTTAAAAGAAGCTCAGGAGAAAACATTTCCATATGCTTCTTGATAGCCACTTGATAAACATGTTGCCTTTGGTTTGTTTTCCTGAAATATTCAAACTCCTAAGGCTATCTGTGAAGAAGGTTAATTTGCATTCAAAAATGTTCCCAAAGCTGTCAAATTAACACTTCATATGGAGAAACTGTTTGTCAATGCAAAAACCAGCAGGAAAAATGTTAAAATATACTCAGAACTCTTCTTCCACTGGGTTAGGTTCCGTCTCTTTACATTTCTCAGCAGGGTTAAACAAGTTCCTCTTGCATGTTTGTTGAATTTAACTGAGTGTTCCCTACTCTGAACATTTGCTAAAGTTAAAGAGAACCAGAGCTGGACAATAGTTAAGGCAGTAAAGATTGATTTTGTTCAGGAGCTATTGCAAGAGAAGAAAAGAGATTTAAGTGTAGAAATAAGCTCAATTCTGAATATAACAAGGACTAGTGGGGATTTATAGGCCAGGAGCAGGGGTGGAAAAAAAAAGGGGGTGAGGATTCATGCAGGTAAGAAAAACTACTACAAGGAGACATCAGGGATAGGAGGATTCTTGTTAAGCCAAATTAATAGGATTCTTGCTAAAGGTTGCAGGTTGAACAGACATAATTCCCTCTAAACTGACTTAGTAAGATTCTTGTTACCTTGCAAAGATTCATGGACAGCATGAAAATTGAGGCCTACTTAGGAAAAGGGTTCAGAGGATCTTGACTGATACTTGCTTAAAGAGGGAATCTTTGTCAACACATGTACTTGTAGAGTGAAATAAAAGGAACAGATAGGTACTCTGTGCTATTTTTTAATTTGTCATTCTACCTCAGAGTTCCCTTTATTTCAGAGAAGTTCTCATATAAGCTCTTTGAAGTTCATATAAGGAAATTCTCAAAAATAGAAACATTGCAAATGTTTTATAATTTTAATGATTTGGAAAGAATCTGAAGAATTTAAGAATTGCATAAAAGGTAATAAATCTAGTAACATGAGTTAGGCAGAATAAAAATGACTAAAATAATTTTTACTTAAAAATTACATTCCTTATGAACAAAAATAAAATAATCAAGAATATAGTCAAAGTATTACAACTAAAATTACTTAGTGCTAAAAGAAACCTCAGAGCTTATCTCCTTATCTTAAGATGAGAAAGATAAGTTCCAGAGACTATCTAGATTCCAGCGAAAAGATTGAAAAGATCTTCCTGTTCATTACCAAATGTTTAACTAGAGCAAGACAAAAGAGACTCAACGGTTGATTCATATCCTCATGATATTGAGTTTATTTTTTATTCCAATGCCATTTTTATTGAAGTACACTTGAAACTACAACATATTAATTTCAGAGAAGAATATGGTATTATTTGACACTTTTTCCCTGGAGAAATTTATCTTATTATCATCTTGTAGCCCATGTTATATAATTAAATTATTAGCTCACAATAATCAGTTTTTCACCAGAACTCATTAAAAGATTGGTGAACTGTGTTGGTGAGTAAGTTATTCAATACATTTTTATTAAATTAAATTCATTGTTTTTTTCAGCAATGACAATGCAGTTTATTAGTCACCAGTTCCCTGACTATCATGACCCCACAATAGGTGAGTAAAAGCTTCTTTCCTACCTTAGCTCAAGTAAAGACACTGTATATAAGTAGCTTATAGATATTATTAATGTTGATGTGTGATAAAAATATAATTTAGGTTATGACTTTGAACACATAAATACACACACATATAATATGTACTAAAATCTCAAGAGACTGTATTATTCCTTACTTCTTGCCATGTGTTCTAATATTTCTTATTCCAGCCTGTTCATTCTGGTAAATAATGGCTGAAATCTGTTAATTTGATCTGAGGTTCCAGTAATAGATATCTACATTAGAGAAAACTAATTTGAAAAACTGTGCTCTGGAGCTGATGTCATTGTAGATGTATTTGGAAAATTTCTTCCTTTTACCAGTTATTGAATTTTCTGTGGCAGAATGAGTTAACCATGTTAATGATGCCTTTGGAGAGGTCTTTAATCTAGATATTATTTTCCATTTTTATCTACCATCATAAGCTTACAGATGAAGAAAGTGAGACCTAAGTAATCAAAATAGTGTTAGATTCCCAAATTCAACCATGCTTAACCTCCCCACCATACAGTCTTTTTTTTTTTTCTACCATAATATAGTACAGAGATATTACACTGGGACAAAATGTAGTTGTTTTACTCATTCAAGAAGCTACTTTAAAGAATGGGTTGAAAATGTACAAGCAGAAGACACAGAATACTCTGAATGGAAACACATTGGCATTGCAAACACATCAAGGATTATTTACCAGATAGGGAAGCAGGTGGCTGCAGGGCCCCTGCTGGCTGATTGCTGGTCTGTAGGATGAGCTGATTTTACTATTCCCATGAATGCTATCATTTATTCTTCTCATTTTTATATCTCCTGTCCTCACCCCCATCATAAGTAGAATCTTATAGTTTCTATCTGGTTATCAGGGAATTTTGATCCAAGGGCTTATTTGATATATAAACATTATTCTACATATTAAGTCCATGTATTCCTTTCTGCAGACCTTACAGAATATTTGCTTGATTACTGTGGCTGAAATGAACAAACTACTAATTTTTAAATGTCTGTTAATTAATTAAGACCTCCTCATTAGGTGAACTGAATTAATAAGATTTAAGTGGAATCAATTGGGATATTATTGACCAGGAAGGACTTCTTCAAGGAGTTGCCTTTTGTTTCTGAGAATAATCACTTCTTAAAGTTTTTGACTGATTAGCTGAGACCTTTGTTTGATAATTTTCTAAGTCTGTTTTCTAAATATCTTAATTCTGGGGTGCTGGGATCTTTATCACATATTACCCACTATAGTTTTAAAAGAGGGGAAATCTCTGTGCATAAGCTCTGAATCATTGATCATTCATAAAATCACAAGTTCATTCTGTTGTATACTGCTTAGCACCATTATTCAAGTTCTATATGTATTGGTATCTAAAAAAACTGTCCTCTTCTTCATCAGCCTTTCCTATCTAATGACTTGAATAGGGCAGTGGATATGAATAAATTATGAGAGGCTCCTTCAAATGAAGAAATGAGCAGCCTGTCATGATGACCTCTTTTTGATACCTACTAGGCACATCCCTCACTTGAGAATAAGATAACTGAACACTTACTAGTAACAGCTAGCTGAAATCAAACCTTTATCTTAGTGTTAATAATAGCTTTAAGGAAAAAGTTTGATAATACAGAGTAGTTTATCACTTTTAGTTCTATTTTCCCATCATTTCAATTCTGGCTTCTATGATGGGAATATTATTTAACAATCTTCCATTAATACCCTGCTTGGGGAAGGAGAAAGTCTCAAATAATTTACTTTTCACCTGCTCTGACTGCATAACTATAACTCGATCTGTCTGACTTAATGACCTCTCAAGAGGAAATTCATGTTAGTACATTTTGAAAATCTTACAAATTGGAGAAGAATAGCTCCTATCAAGAATACTTATTTAACAATGGAGATAATAAAATAATATTTTTTAGACCTCTGTCCAGATCTGTTTGTTATCCTGATGATTGAGATTTTTAAATACTTCCTGAAATAATTAAGGAAATTGCATGTTTTTATTTTATCATTCATCTTTAATTTAGAATAATCTTTCCTTCAAATTTACATCAAATCTTAAATCTTAGTTTCTCTTCATAGAAAGAATTCAGGATATTATTGAATACCGATCCCTTTCAAAGGAATGATTGTTCTGATTCATTGGCCACAGTTTCAGTCAGTGACCAATGATTTCAGGTTTTGCAAATGCACAAAGGATTCTTATGGTGGGGATATTTAAATGTATTGATTCTATTCCTCCAATGGGAGAAAACTCTATGAAAAAATTAAATTATGTTCCTTTTCATGATAAAAATGTGAGGAAGTTCCAGTTTTAATTTAATCTTTAAGGTAGAACTTCTCTAAGCCTTAAACATTGTGGTTCACAGAGTTTGATTTTACATAAAAATGCTATTATGGAAAGATAAGCAGAATTTTGACCAACAGGCTGGTGTCTAATTCTTCATGTCAATATACATAGATTCCATATTTAGTTAGTATATCATTAGACATAACCATTGTATGCCATTCACTTGGCAAAAATTTAAATTTCTATTCTTTGCTAAGCAATTTTATCAACCATCATAAATAAAAGATTAAACTAGCACAGTTCAAGCCCTCAAAGCCTCAAAGCCTTCAAATCAGGAAAATATATTAAGACAAATACACAAATATTTGAATATCTTTGAGCGTAATATCTTTATTACTTTATGAAAGCAGCCATGCACTGCTTTGAAAAGGTTTTGAAAGGATGTAGAGGTGGTTGAGTAGCCTTCTCCTAAGATGTTTTCACTGTTGGCCTAGAATCACAACTTCTATACTTTTAAAAGCAAAGAAACTCTTGCCATCTCTTCTAGAAGTTGAAGTCTTCCTTTGAAGGAGTCTTTTCAGGGAAGTCTGGACTACTTAAAGAGTTTTGATAAAATGACACTAGAATTGCTTCTTGTTATGATATGCCCTTTTAGTTTCATTATAATTTGTTCCAAGTTAGAAGTCTTAGTGCATATAATTCTAATTGAATATAAATTTAAAATCAATAGAAGATGAGCTGCAATAGAAGAGGAGCTACTGCAATGGGTTGGATTTATAATGTCTCCTAAGACCTCAAAGAGAGTAGGTAGCCGTGTTGGAGGAAGAGTTTGGTTGCTGGAGGAGGTAGGTACCAGGGGTGTGGTCCTAGGAATTACGTATGATCCCTCCTTCTCAGCTCAGGCTTTGGCTTCCAGCCTCCATGATGTGATAGCAGAGCCCTTGCTGTCTCCCACTTTCTGCTTTCCACAGCCATTTCCTGACCTCCACAGACCACATCCACTGACCTTCTGAAATCTCTAGAACTGTGAGCAAATAAATCTTCCTCTAAGCTGTGTGGTCAGTTGTTTTAGATTATGGCAGTGAGAATTTTAATCAAAACATCTCTCTTTATTTAAAATCAAGAATAAAAACATAAATATTAGTTTCTCATTTGTAGACTATAAATTTAGATCTACATTATTGTTTACTGAAAGCTTCAAATGTTCAGAATTATTTCTGTTCATGTTATTGATAAGCACATGAGAACATACAAGTGAACAAAGAAAACTAGATCACCTTACTTGACATGCAAATATGAGTAATAATGAGCTTACCATGAATAAGATATTTTGTACTGAATGGAAAATTCTAAAACCTGAAATATTTGTGTCTTTTTGCAGTTACAGAGTATTTTAACTTTGATTAAGTCATGTGTATAATTAATGATTATGTCCCACTGTCCTGGTACATCTATTATGTACTAGGTATCATATTAAACATAGCATAGAAAGAGATCAAATACAGTCAGTACCTTCAAAGCATTCACTCCAGAAAAATAGTGAAATAAAGAAGTAATTGAGACCATGCAATGTGTTCATGAAATAGAAAAGCCCAAGATTCTGGAAAAGTGCAATTCAAATCCATTTCACTTGACCTAAAGACAGGAAATATGTTTGTCAAAAGACAAAACTACAGATATATATATATATATATATATATATATATATATATATATATATATTTCACCTACTATTCATGAATTTGATGGAGATCTCCCACTGGGCAATAGCAGAACAGTAGTTTTGTATGGTGTATATGGTGAGGACAAGGAAAAAGAATCCTATGGGAATAAGAAGTTTATTAGATAACATTGGATTAACTAATGCTAGGTGGTTTTTTTGTTTGTTTGGTTGGTTGGTATATAAGTAAAGAGTACGTCCTCTCTATTTTTCTGGTCATGGTAGACTATATATATATATGATATTTCTTGACATAAAGGGTAACCAGAAAAATTTGAAAAAATTAAAAACATGATGCTAATGGCAATTGCTATTTCTTCTGCTTTCTCTTCTTCCTATTTCTGCTCATCTACTTCTTTCTCTTTATTCAATGCTAATTTATTCACATGTTCCAGGCAGTGTACAAGCCACATGAGTAAATGGTACACAAAAATAGGCAATGCTTCTTTCCTCATTAGGATTCTTTGCCTAGTATTAGTTCACCATCTGTAAGAGGTGATTATACCTTTTAATCTTGAATCAATTTGTTCTTTTCTTTCTCATTGCATTAAGATGACTTGGGATCATTATATTAATACAGCACACGATTTAGTTATGATGGCCTTGCAGAAATATTCAGTTTTTCTTCAGGTTGTTTTTCCTGCAGAAAGAAAACAATTTTAACTACCCAGGAATCAGTTATAACTTTATTATTCCACCTGCCCATATATCTATTTGGTTCTCATAGTGGCCGGAAATTCATAAAACCACCAAATTTCCAGCTCAACTTACATATCCTATTTTCAAGGAACACATACTTTTGTAACTGACTCAACTGTAAATGTGTTTCCTCTCTTAGTGTTTTAGACCTCATTTCATTTACAAGCCATGAATGTTGCATAATACACTCATGTGAAAGATTTATATTCTTTCTGAGCAATTGGTAAGAACTGTTACAAGCTTTGCAAGAAAAGAATAAAGTACCATATATGGTGTATTCTTTCTTTTTTCTTTTTCTTTTTTTTTTTTTTTTTTTTTTTTTTTTTTTTTTTTTTTTTTTTTTTTTTTTTTTTTCGGTACTGGGGATTGAACTCAGGGGCATTCTACCTCTGAGCTACAACCCCAGTCCTATATTTTTTTATTCTTTATTTTGAAACAAGGTCTCACTAAGTTGTGGAGTGCCTCACTAAGTAGCTGAGGCTGTCAGCAAACCCCTATCCTCCTGTCTCAGCCTTCCAAGTCCTGGGATTACAAGCATGTGCCACCATGCCTGGATGTATATAGTATAGTCTTTCTGAAAGATTTGGGAAGCTTGAAAAAATCAGGGACTTACATAAGTGGCAAAATCTATCAACAATAAGAACAGGTCATCTGCAGAGAATCTTGTTGGCCAGTGATCACAAGTTCATTGCATGCATACTTATGAGAAACATCAGTGTAATTAGAGTCGTATGGGACAAATCTACTGCATTAAGTATATATTTCTCAGTATCTCCATTGAAATACAAAATAGTGTGCTTTGAATCACACTGAAATGGCATGCTGAGCATGTAAAATGTACACTAATAGAGACAATTCTTTGTGTCACTAGAAAATCTCTGTTAAAATGTAAATGCTCATGATGGAAGGTAATGTTTAGGGACATTAAAAATAATTTATGTATTAGAGTAGATTAATGTGTGCAATTATTCAAGAGCGCAAACCACAGACCCATGGTCTACAGAGCAGTGCTGAGAGGATAGTCACAGCTCTAGAGAAGGGAGGATATTACTACCAGGCAGAAGTGCTACAGTACAATTACTGAAGAAAATCAAAGCTTCTAAGTGGAAGTTGAAGAATTGTATTTATTAATGACTCTGACATATCCCAACATTAAACACCAGAAAAGTAGTGTAGAATCAAGTAGTTTGGAAACTGAATTGTCTTCATGATGATCCTGGATTTTCTTTCCAGACTCATCCTGTAATAACCTTGGTGCTTTTCATGCTTCAGCCACACTTGTCTCCCTTCAGTCAATTCAGTGTACCAAAAAGTATTTTCTCTGCCTTTCGGTTTTGCTGATATACTTTCCTATGCCTCAAAAATATTCCCCTGATACTAAATTCCTTTGCATCCTTGATATGCAGGGTCTGAGCTTGCATATCTCACATACACACACACACAAACACACACACATATGCAACATGTAAATTTATTTTCTATATCAGTACACAGCTTATTTCCTCAATAATATCAATCAAATTCTAAATTAAAATAGTGGACTGCTTTGCTGTTGTTTATTTTTCAATCTTAGATGCAGGCCCCATTGTGGGTGGGAACATGTGTGCTTTGTTCACAGAATTTTACACATGATCACATACCATGCATAAGTGATGATTAAAACATTGTGTGTGTGTGTGTGTGTGTGTGTGTGTGTGTATGTGTGTGTGTGTTACTGAAGGTTGTACCCAGGTACAATCTACCTCTGAGTTAAACCCTCCAGCTCTATTTTATTGTTTATTTTGCTAGGTTGCTGAGGATAGCTTTGAACTTGCTATACTCCCATCTCAGCTTGCCTGGGATTACAGGCTTGTGAAAACATTTGTTGACTAATGACTTTAATGTCCTCTTTTTCCCTTTGGCCTAAGTTAGATTTCTATGATGACATAATTTTAGCTCCCCACCCCCCGGCCCTATCATTTGTTATAATAATCTAAACACTCACCAGGATTAAAACTGAACCTTTGCTTTTTCTAAAATTGCATTGGGGCAGCTGGGCATGACCATGCAATCTGGTCTCACTTTAAATGTATTATGTTGGATCTCAAGTGGGATTTTAATGATCCCTAGCAAACACATTCAGGTCACAAACTACGTGCTCTCGCCTAATACCAGCAACTTCTCTCATCTTCACCTGTTCACTGATAACCTTTCTTTCTACTTTACTTAGAAAATATAAACAATTAGAGGATACATTTCAAAGGCCTCTCACATAAAAGATACTTCCAGAGCTACCCACCACTTCAAGCCTACATTTGGCCTATCCATTTACTAACTATCCATGCTCCCGTCTAATTCATTTGTATTCAGCAGAACTCATCCTACCCTCCCATTCTAGAATCTTACCCCAACTAATCTTTTCTTTTTTGTTGATCATTTCCCATCACTATAAAAACATGTTAGTTTTTGCATCCTTAACAAGCATCCAAATTTTAAAAACCCTTATGATGTTGCTTTCTCTTTGAGTACCTTTCTCATTTCTCCCCTGCTTCGCTGTGAAAGTCCCAAAAACACTAATTGTACCTCTAGCTTCTAATTTCCCTCCTTCTTTCTTCATGAGCTCTAGATAAGTTTTCAATCTCATTACTCCACTGAAGTTGTTTTTTTTTTTTTTTTCCCAATGTTACCTTGACTCTTTGATGCATAAGCACTACTGAGTTTCCTTTTCTTCAATTTGACCCACCAGTAGCATTAGATATGGTCCACTACTCTTGTATTTCCTCCACTTTTCATTTGGTGTTCAGGATGTCATAATCTTTTAGATTTTTTTTTAACTTCTATAATAGCCCTGACTCAACCTTGTTCTTCTTCTTATCCTAGACTTTTAAGTGCACCTAAAAGTCCTGGGTCCTTTTTTTTTAAAATCTCTAACCACGTTGCCTTCCTTGGTGATTCTCTTCAGTGTCATTATATTGGGTTTTATTAATGATCAGTAACTTCAAAATTTACCTCTCCATCTCATATTTCTTTCCTAAATCCCATGCTTTATATAACTTCTAAATCATTTTTTTCCATTTGGATGTCTAATAGACCTCTCTAAATTATCCTAACTAAAACTGACTTCTAGTACTATTCACAAACACACACACACACACACACACACACACACACACACACACACACACATTTTTCTATTTATTACCTTTCTTACTTCTGTAGTAACTCCATCCTTATGGTGTTCATCCCTGAAAGCTTTGAATCTTCTTTACTTCTTCTCTTTTTCCATACAAGATATCCTCAGAAACATATGTTGGGAAAATATACCAACATACATCCATAATTAATTTATTTCTCATCACATTAATGCTGCTATCTTGATTTGAGCCCAAAGAATGTCTAGCTGGAGTTACTGCTGCGATTGTAAGAAGTTTCCCTGCTTCTACTCTTACCCAACTGCCTAGTCTATTTTTATCATAGCAGACGGCATTATCTTTTTTTAAAATAAGAAATATTATGTTACTCTAATTACCAACCTCCAGTAAGTCTCCATTTCACACAAGGTAAAAACTGATATGCTCATGAAAGCTTATAAGTCCTCACAAAGAGTGTGAGGGTGTAACTCAGCAGCAGAGTGGTTGCCTGGCGTGCTTGAGACTCTGGGTTTGATCTACAGCACCACAAAACAAACAAATAAATAATGACTTTGGGAACAACACTCTTGCTCATCTGACTGTATCTCTTGCTGTTATCCTTCATTCATTTGATTTCATTCTCACTAGTCTCCGTGTTGTTCCTGGAACATGCCAGATGATTTCTTATCTTGGTATATTGCATTTGATCTTTCCTTTCCTGGAACACACTTTCTTCAGTGTTCACAGAGCTAACATTGTTACTTCCTCCAAGTCCTTGCTTCAGGGTTTAAATACGTGTGTCTTCTCAGTACAGCTTACATTGACCATCATCAGGACTCCTGATTACAATTATCATCTTTTATTTGTTTTTCCATGGCACATGCTACTTTCTCACTTAGTATCTAGTTAAAACTGTCTTTTTTAGCTATAACATAAATGCTGTGTTAGTAATTTAAGTCTCCTAAAAATCCAAAACTTTATCTTTTCATAAGAGAAATCAATAAATTGGATGAGTGATGACTAAAGTACTTATTAGACATTCAACTTCAAAAAACTAACATATATTGTTGACCTTTCTTTCATCTATAAAAACACAATAATAATATTATTTTCTTGATGGTTATATAAGATAATATAGATGTAACTGCTTCACAATCTGCTCAAGATAAAATGAATATTGTGAATATTGTAATCTCAGTAGGAATCAATTGAACTGGAAGATTAAATGTGGCAAAAACAGGAAGAAGCTGCCTATGCTTTCGGTTATTTTTTTGAAGTCCCAGAAAACTATCCACAGAGGATGGCAAAGTAACCAGAATGTCAGTTTATTAACTCACAATGAAATTTGACTGTTACTGCAATTGGAATTACTTAAAGCTCTTATGATTATTATACTTTTTCCTGTGGCTGAACTATATAAAGGAGAACAACTCATAATTAAAAGCCCATGATTCAATTTACTATGTAAAATCTCTATCAGAAAGCTGGATATGAGCAATATATCATCTCTATGACAGGCATCATATATGGGAATGAAATTTTCCTGTTACATATTGAATCAATCTAAGGAAATTAAGAAAACTGAAAGCTAGCCAGGCGTGGTGGTGCACGCTTGTAATCCCAGCATTTGGGAGGCTGAGACCGGAGGATCCGGGTTCGCGGCCAGCCTCAGCTACCTAGTGAGGCACTCCGCAACTTAGTGAATCCCTGTTTCAAAATAAAGAATAAAAAATAGGGCTGGGGGTATAGCTCGGAGGTAGAATGCCCCTGAGTTCAATCCCCAGTACCGCAAAAAAAAAAAAAAAAAAGAAAGAAAAGAAAACTGAAAGCTTAACAATATCAGGATAAGAATTTGTGGCAAAGCCTTCAACACTACACTGGCCTTGCACTAACGACAATATATCTTTCTAAGCTCCAAAATATACCATGACTTGGATTAATCCTAGAAATAATGGAGACAACACTTCCCAGATTGTCAGCATTCATGCTAAACTGAACTCTTTCTAAATGAGGCATTCATTATTTATATATGCTAACACAATCTTATTTCTATTGAGTTATGCAGATTTGGGCAACTCTGATTCTTTCAGTTTGATTTACCTATCAGTGCACTGATTTATGTCTATCATTCTTTAATAAATAATAAGTACCTAACGTATGCCAAAAACTCTTCTTGGAGCTGGGCTGTAGCCATCAAACAAAGTTCTTGGCCTCAAGAAAATTACATTTCAGTGAGGTAGACAACACAAATCTATAATGATACACATATATATGAATATATGATTTTATACAATATATAATGTTAGAAGTTTAACTTGAATTTTATCATATATATTCATATAAGTTACTGACTCATTTGATATGCTGAGTTAGGTACAGGGCTTTGAAAGGCACCTCTACTAGTAAGCTGTCCTCCTGCATCAGCGATACTAATGTCACAGCCTACTGGCCTCTGAGGTGGCCTCTGCTTCTTTCTCAGATCCCACAAATGCCTGTAGCTACTCCAGCCACTTCTGATGATATGAAAAGAGTGAGGGAAAGAGACACAGAGTGAAAGGAGATGTGCTCTAGTCCAAGTGTGGTTACTTTTACAAATTTTACAAAACTGTTTGGCCTTGTGCACAGATTACTAGGATACCTCTGGACTAGCCCCTCCAGGTAACAAAAAGAAGAAAGCTCACATCAGCATGAGCATAATAACACTGTAGTCTACTGTTCTATTCTTTCCCTTTCCTCCCCACCCCGTGTGTGTGTACACGTGTGTGTGTGTGTGTGTGTGTGTGTGTGTTGCAAAGAGAATTTTGTTCCTGTAGTCATTTAAATTAAAATGATTATTGATCAATCAAAGATAACATGAATCATCTACAATGAACTCCAGACAAGAGAAACCTTAGAGTGAAGCAGGGGACATAACTGGGGGAGGCAAAGGTGGGAAGAAAGATTTGAGGAGGGAAGCACTTCGATGAACATTATGTCCATAACCCAATTTATCAATCCCAATCACAATGTTATGCCTGGGGAGGTGGGAGCAAAGGAGTGGGGTAGGGGCCAAGGGAGGGCTCACTGAGTGCTGTGTGCATGTATGCCTCTTGCACTCTGCACTCTGAACTTCATCATCATGCATGATTATAGTGCACCCAAAAAACAAAATAAAACAAAACAAACAAACAAAAAACAAAAGCCAATTGTATCACCTCAAGGATGGAACTTTGATGAATCTGGCTTTAAATATCATGTGATATCCAGCTGTGTGACTCAGGAAGGTATCTTAATTTCTACATCTGATGAATATGACTCTATTTTTTCACATGAAAAATGGAAATAATAATTTCACCTATCACAGGAGTCTGCTATAAGGACTAATAGTTGAGGGAATACTTGTGAAATGCTTAGCATAGGACCTGGCACAATGTTATCATTCTATAATTCTACTAATTACTATTGCTAAGTAATGTAATGAAAATAGTATTGCAACCATTATTCTTTTGTGTATGTATGTGTGTGGTACTGGGGATGGAACCCAGGGGCATTCTGCCTCTGAGCTACACGTCCAGCCCTATTTTATTTTTTATCTTGAAACATCTCACTAAGTTGTGGAGGGTCTCACTGAGTTTCTGAAACTGGCCATGAATCTGTGATCCTTCTGTCTCAGCCTCCCAAGTAGGGATTACAAGCATGCACCACCATGCCAGACTAACGATTATTCTTTTAATAGAATTGTCAGATAATACCATAACCATTGAAACTCCTAGTTAACTGTCTTTCGTGTTTACTATGTTAGGTAGCTAATTAAAATTACCTTTGCTAAACATAAACAAGACCTGCACCAAACCAATTCTGTCATTTCATATAGAGAGATACCTTAGAGGAAAAATAGCATGCCTAGATCAGAAATATTTCTCATTTCCTTTGTTTCTTCAGCAATTATAGCTAGTGTATACTTGATATAATCAAGACAAATGACTTGTATTTTTATTTTGTCTTGTCTTCAGTATTCTATTTTAAAAATAACTTTGGTATATATTGGCTCCTAATAGGCCAATCATGCAAACAATTGGAGTAGAAAAAAAGTATCCTTTCAGTATGATGCATAAACTGGCTGATTGCTGATGAAAGCAATTTGTAATATAAAAGTTATTTAAATATATATGAAAAGGGCTAACAAAATATACATTTATGTCTACTAATTCATACATTCTTTAAAAAAATAGAAAGTATAAAATATTCTATTCAGGAATAAATTTAGAACAGTAACATACCTCCTGGTATTTTCAAACATTTAGTGAAATTCAGATCAATTTTCCCAGTGTCATATGTTTAGAAATTGATTGAACTAGGATCTAAATTCTTATTTGTTTGACCCTTAAGTCAGAGCTTTTAACAATTTCCTATCAACTTATGCACTCTTCTAAAGGAATTTTTGTTATTAGTCATGGCTGCCTCTACTTAAGGCTTTTAATTTGACTAATGTAATTTTAACCGCTGTGTTGTTGTTTCCTAGTAAATAAAGAGGAAAACAGTTTTGTACTTCACATGAAAGTTGTTCATCTCAGTGTGTATTTGCTCAGCATAAAATGAGACCATGGAAATAATATTTAGAAATATTTTGTTAGTCTGAGTTATGTAAATAATCAAGTTGAATATTTCAGTTGTCCATGTTCTATAATTTGGCTTTCTTTAAATAAAGATAGTCCCTTAAAAAGAACTCTCAGTAGTACAAAGATGGATATTTCTCTTTAGCATGTAGTTTGTGTTGCTGTGATTTATCTAGGAGAATAAAAATAAGACAAAAATCTCCCAAATCTTCTTTTATTACTTTATGCTTCCATATATCCTGAAGAAATAGGACCTGTATGATGGGAAGGGACAGAGTTGAGTGTCAAAAGAACAGAGTCCAAATTAGTCATGTCATCTTCTGCAAGTCATTGATCCAATCTGAGCCTTTGTTTTCTTATCTGCAACATAATTTCAGCCATATTTTTCTTAGAAATGAAAACAAAATTACTATTACTAAATATCACCAGGAAAGGGAAACTGATTGATTCAGGTTTACATTCATCACACACACACACACACACACACACACACACACACACACACACACACTGTGTAGTTGATTATATCTCATATTTAATTTTCTTAAAAAATACTGTATGTGATAATAAAATAGTAAGAGTTTGTAAATAAAGGACGAGAACTAGGCACTTACATAAAATAATCTTTAGCTGAATACGGTGTACTTGGAGGCTGAGATAGGAGAATTACAGGTTTGAGGACAACCTCAGCAAATAGTAAGACTCATCAGTCTAGTGAGACCCTGTTTCCAAATAAGAAATAAAATTGGGCTGGGGGTGTAGCTCGACAGTAGAATACCTCTGGGTTCAATCTCTAGTACCACACACCACACAAAATTATTTTCTTCAAAGTCAGTATTTTGAATACTTGTTTCAGTGATATTGCAACCTTTCAAAACATGGCTTTACTGTTCATTGTACACACATCAAACACGCATACACACACATACACAGGCACACACACACATACACGCATGCACACACACTCACCTGTACAGGAAATGTTTATTAGATGGAGAATTTGACTTTAAAATAAAATGATATGAATTAATCAATGGGTATGGAGAAGAATACCTAGAAAATAAATAATACATGCTAATGATTTTTCTTTCTCTATGTGACTTCCTATCAACTGACATTGGAGTTTAGGTGATAGAAGAACCGAGCTCCTAAAATATTTGCAATATTAGTAACAGGATAATTATGTAGCGTCTTCAATGGCTGAATTCAAAATTGTTTCTAGCAGGTCACTTACTTTTACTGGTACTAAAGTTTCTTTAATTACAAAGTGTGAATAATACTATTTGCCTTATAAAATGTGGTGTTATAATAAGTGCTGATTTAGATAGCATATGTGATAGATTTTCTAAAGTTTGATAAGTCTGGATTGAAAAAATCATTTTTCTTTATAATAATGTCATATAAGTATTTAATTTTATTTATATACAGACTAACTCGTAACATATATTTACATACACTGGAGAATAGAGAATAAAAAGCAAAACCAACAAAATTGGGGTACATAACACTCCAAAAGTCGGATGTGGCAGGAATACTGATACTATTATTTGTATTTCCATAAATTTATCTGAAATATGAAAATTTACTATTTCCCCTTATATCCTTAGATGTGTAATATACAAATCTCCCAGAATGAATGATGTCTGCTATAATTTAAACAAGACAGCTCTATTGTAAATCAATTCAAGTTTAGAATGCAGCTCTGAAGAGTTCACATATAGAAATTACTTTTCCCATTTGAAAAAACACTGTGGTTTTGATATATAGAAGCTAAAAATAAAAGAAAAGCAGTATCTGAAAGCAATAAGGCATTTTCCAGTGCTTTGTAATCCAGTAAATTTAAAACAAATAGTCTTGACCTTTCCAGAATAATGCACAGTCCACAGTAATTTATACTCCTAGCACACACTGCCTAAAAAAGACAAATGAGATGAATGTTGAAGAACATTGGATGTTAGTATTAACCCCTTTTACAATCATGTTGACCATAGCTGAGCTCTCCTTAATATTTTCCTTGGGGTATGAACTGTATTTAATGCAAACATATGAGACGTAGACTTACTCAATGGTGTAATTTCAGAAATAACAAAAATTCTTTAAACATTATATATCTTACCATTGTCAATTCATGTAATTAAATTTTCTGTAGTACTGGGGATTGAACCCAGGGGCATTCTACCTCTGAGCTACACTTCCAGCCCTTTTTTATTTTGAAAGAAGGTATCTCTAGATTACTGAGAGTCTTGCTCATTTCTGAAGCTGGTGGCCAACCTTTGATCCTCCTGTCTCAGCCTTCCAAGTACTGGGATTACAGATATGCACTACCATGCTCAGTTCTTTAAAATATTTCTAGTAACAGAATATTGATGGCCCCATTCAAAGCACAAGAATATGACTAAGATATAAATGAAATTGATGCCATTTAATTAAATATTGTAAAGAAATCGCATTTAAAATATTTGAGTTTGAGTTTCAGAAAGCAAATGATCCTCCTGGATGAGGATGTCTTCATAAAAACTCTAGGAATAGATAAAACTGGAGTTGACCCTAAAGCAAGTCTAGAAGAAAAAGAGTATTTGTAAAAGTTGAGAGACAGAGATCAGAGATAAAAAGATTCAAATTTGCATCAGTGGAGTTGAATGTATCTTCCCTTCATTCAGCCTAGAAGTATTTTATTTTCAGAATAAAATCTATTTGCTTAATTTAAATATCTTTCTTATTCCTCTCTACTGAAATCTTCCTTAATCTTAATATGTTTGAGATACAGCAAAATAACAGGTAGACCATACAACTTATGCTACAGATTACACTTACTCATACACATAATTTCTCTTATGCCATTCAGGTTCATCTTCCCCAGAGCAAGTGGAGGGCATCTCCAGTTTCTTACTTTGTATTGCACTTAGAGCAACACTGCTGGATGACATCTTTGGCTGCATGATGCAGCACCTGCCTGTCCCTCTGAGCTCAACCTACACTCTTCCCACTGTTCCCACTACTGGTTTTTCTGTATTCAACATCACCTTTTGTGTTCCTTAAACACACCTCTATGCCTGATCCTGATTCTCTTCATTTGTCCACTGTTTGTTTCTCTTCCTCCAGCTACTTCACTTGTATGACTCCTTTTTGTCATTCGGGGATCATTTTAATATATACTATAGAACTGATCATTTTATTTATTTATTTATTTTAACAAGAAGGGGGTTTATTGCCAACTCGATTTGGGGTTCCGCCTTTTCCAACGCAGTGGAATCATGGCAGGAACCCCAACTTCATATTAGTTCAGCCTTTTATAGGGAGTGTACAGAGGTGGGGAAACTTGTGCAAGGGGAAAGGTTAACACAAAGAAGGCAGGGGATTGGTGGAGCCCTGTTGCCAGGGCTATGATGAGTCCGGAAGGAAGGAGGCTGTCCTGTCTCAGGAAGGGTAGGGGCTACCTTGTCTCAGGAAGGGTGGAGGCTATCCTGTCTCAGGAAGGGTGGGGGCTATCTTATCTCAGGAAGGGTGGGGGCTATCCTGTCTCAGGAAGGGTGAGGGGCTGTCCTAGCCAACTCAACACCCTACACTCCCGACTTTTATTTTCATACTCACATTTGGGCTGTGTATCCTAAATAAACTGGTTGCCTTCATCAAGGACCCGACAAATACAGTGCCACTCATGGTCCTCAGACAACAGTATCAAACTGTGCCTAACCCTGTGTATAGTATATGAGGAGGATTCCTCATATGAACAATAGAACTGATCATTTTATGATATCATCATTATAAAATTTTCTGTATAGCATTAACTTACATCCAATATTTTCCTTAGACATCTATTTATTATTTTGTTGTCTCTTACAAGAACGAGGATGTTATTGCCCATGTTGGTGCTGTGCCCTCAGCATCCAGAATTATATCTTAGGAACAAGTGTTGTTAGGCATGGCATTGTTCTCCCATGTTTCTCAGTAAATTGTACAATGTTGAGCATGTGAAAGCTTTACAAACACAGAACAATTACATCTCTGCAATTATTTTCTTCCTGTAAGAATTAATTTTGGCCTATAATTCTGGTATGTGTGTATGTAGGTATATTCTCAAATAAAATACTTAAGTTCTTCAATTAAACTGGTAGCTTATCCACAAATAATTACAATTCAAGATACCCTATGGTTATTGTTTGTGAAAGGGAAATACAGCCTGGGACCTCCATTGGAAATGTAGCCATTTGAAAAAGAAAATATTTTATTTTATTTCCAAAAGTTTATAATCATTAATGACTCCACTCTAAACATAATTGTCATGAAGAAAATACCATAGTTTTCTTTTTGTATTATGCATTATGTAGAAAAACTGTCAATTAATTTAGATAATGCATAAGGCAGAAAAGTAGAGCTTAATTTTCCTATTATGGCTGGACATTCAATGAGTAAAAATTTGCAAAGTTCAATTGAGCTGCAAGAAGGAGAAAAAATACAATATTATGGTGAGAGAACAATAATGTAAGTCTTCAGTTTCTTTATTACAAAGCCAGTTTTACATTAATTTCCTCTGATAAAGGGCTGCAGATTAATTCAAGTTCTACAACAACAGCTCATTATAAGAATTTCCCTACAAATCTGCAGTGTTTCTTCAGGGACTTGGGATGCAGATGTGGAGTACAAGTTTGTCATGTAATAAATATTGAATATTGAATAGTTGTAAGGCTTGGTCTGTGAAGTGAAGGGAAATTCTTGCTGATACACATTTTAACAATTAATTATGTTCACCAATGGAAAACAATTTCTAAATTGCAATGGATGTGATTGTTTTCTGGAACAAATGAACAAGCATAATTTATACTGTGTGCACCACTTGGCAATATCTGGGAGAGTTAATTGAGTCTGGTGCGGGACTAAGGAAAACATGACAGAGTGGATAAAACTGGACACTCTCCAAGATGCTCATTAATCACGTGACTGATCTGAAAATGAATGCATAATGCAAATTAGAGGTGAAAGAGGCTTCCTGGTTTGGAGAGATACCAGCTTGTGAAATTGTGTGCATTCTCAACACTGCATCAGGCAGGGGCCTGGGATGTGTCAATGTCATGCTTTAATTGGAATATGGTGGTGGGTGGAACATGTGTTAGAATTAAACATAAATTTCCATAAGATTTAGCCTGTTTAAAATGGCATCCAATGATGCAGAAAAACACTTTTGAAATTGTCTTCACTAAGACTATGGAAATATTGAGGATATTCCAAGAAGTGGAGATGGGTGTGAAACTATTCCAGCTGTCTCATTTCCCTAAAATCTACCAACAACCACTGTTGCCTAACACTTCTTCTTTTGTATTCCAGTTATTGAAATTGGAAGCATTTTAATTCTGTAAGGAAAGTCTTCTCCCTTCTAGACCCAGAAAGATAGGGTGAGAGTGTTCAAGAGCTTTGCTGAAGGCCCCATTTCTTTTTGTCTTAAGTAATCCATTCATTTTCAGTCAGATCTACTTACAGAAAATGTAACTGTCATTTTCCTGTATTTATTTCCTTATTTCAAAACAGCATTGCATTGAAATTTTTTTAAATATTTATACTAGTTTGTATATACTTAACTAAAATTTGTTTCCAGTTTTGACATGGAGAATTGAAATATTTTAGGCAGTATTTATATAAGTTTTAGTTTTTTTGTTGTTGTTGGCATTTCTGTTGATTGGTGTCTAACTCAAATTTTGGAATAAATGCAAATATTTAAACTTTTTACTGTTTGAAGTTCATTGAGAATAGTAGGAGCTTGCCACATTTCCTATTGATAACACAATGTTTTTTCTTTCTCATATTTTTGATTGAATCTTATTTGAGCCTGTGCACAACTTTAACAAAACAAGCATAAATTTCTATATTTTCAATCAATTAGAAATCTCTACAGAGATTATTGTTTCCACATTTTACACAGTCAGAAAAGGAGATTCTATGAATCTTGCGTTTTGTGTACTTGTAATAAAAATTATATTAATAACATTTGTTTAAAGAGAGAGGAATGCCAAATTTTTATTACTACATTAAAAAAGATTTTTCTTGGACAAAAAGAAAACTATATAAACCTGTTCTAATTTGCTTATAGAAATATAAAATGTGTTTAGACATTTATTGGTGAATGAATAGTAAGGTTTATTTCATAATAAAATAAATGGTCTGGATGAATGAAATAATCCACTTTAGACTTTTCAAAACTTGCTATTATTTACCAAAGATTAAATAAAACAATATATAGATTAATGAATTACTAGAAGGAAAGGCATCCTTTTAATCACCTCCCATAAACAAGACAAAGACTTCCTAGTCACCTCAAAAGCTCTTTTTACGCTCTGCAGTATAAGTAATCCCCATTCTAGAAACTATGAAATCATTTTCTAATTTCCTTTATAATATGCAGTTTACTAGAGTTTATTGTGGCCTTCCCTGACCTCCTTATATTTATGATTAAAAATGTAATCATATACATGCTTATATATGTATATATGTGCATATCCATCTATATATGACTACACATGTGATATAAAATCTATATATTTCCTTATATTACTTTGTTCTAGTGATATTTATTTTGTAGTTTTATGTATTAGTTTACACATGGAACTCTGTACATATTTGGATCTAGATATTTAATAAGATTAATTTTGATATTTTGTGAGATAACTTCTATGTGCTATTGTGTTTTGGATGCAAAACTTCATAATAGTTGGTTGTATCTCTTTTATGTTTTTAATAGCCATTGATAATCAACTCATTAAGTATTGTAAAATGGTGATATTTCAACTCCATGACTTCTACTTTCAAAGTTTTTGGAACATTTTCATAGAGTGAAATATTCTGTTAAACTCTATTGACTCAGTGATTTTGTTTGTACAGGAATTGTATGAATCTTTCCCACTATTTGCTAGTTTTCAAAATAATGAATAGATTCATTAATACTTTCCAAATGTGATCAACTAGATTTTTATAACATCATGAATGTATTGACTTAATCATTTTATATTTGTATGAATATATTGACTTTATTGATACTTGGTGGTTTTTATCTCATTGCAGAAATTGTCCTTAATGATGTTCATATTACCCATTTTTTACCAATGACAGTCATTTTAAACTAACTCCAAGTTCTCTGAACACAACTCTAGTCTGTCTTTCTTTCTTTTTTTTTTTTTTTGTGATACTAGGGATTGAACTCAGGGGCGTTCTACCTCCGAGCTATACCCCCAGCCCTATTTTTTATTCTTTGTTTTGAAACTGGGTCTCAGTTGTGGAGTGCCTCACTAGGTAGCTGAGGCTGGCCTCGAACCTGGATTCTCTGGTCCTTGCCTCCCGAATGCTGGGATTACAAGCATGCGCCACCACGCCCAGCTTTTTTCCTTCCTTCCTTCCTTCCTTCCTTCCTTCCTTCCTTCCTTCCTTCCTTCCTTCCTTCCTTCCTTTCCTCCCTCCCTCCCTCCCTCCCTCCCTCCCTCCCTCCCTCCCTTCTTTCTTTCTTTCTTTCTTTCTTTCTTTCTTTCTTTCTTTCTTTCTTTCTTTCCTCTCTAATTATTATAGACTTTGGCATCAGGGTCAATAAAGTAGAAATAAAGAAGTAGATATAATTATCACTGAAGAAATTAATTTTGATTTAATGAATTTTGTGGGAAAAAATGAATGAGATTTTTTAAAAATTTTCAATATAAATCAACTCTGATTATTGTTGTTAAGCAACATAAATGTCTTTGTGGATTGTGTGTGTGTGTGTGTGTGTGTATGTGTGTGTGTATGTGTGTGTCATACTGTGGATTGAACCCACAGGCATTCTACCTCCAAGCTACAATGCCAGTCCTATTTTTTATTCTTTATTTTTTGAAACAGGGTCTCACTAAGTTGCAGAGAGCCTCAACAAGTAACTGAGTCTGGCCATGAACTTGGATCCTATGATCTCAGCCTCCCAGGTACTGGGATTTCAAAGCATGTGCCACCACACTTGGCTGTCTTTGTGTTTTACTTGAAAAAGATAAGTTACACACATACAAAATAGAGGAGAATAACATGGCATACCTCTCATTTGAGACTGCCTTGAAGGGAATTCTACTTGGTTACCATTTTTGTAATGTAGCTTTCCAAAATAAAGCCAAAGTTGTGAATGGATGTTGTATTAGTCTGCTATACCTATCATAAAAATAACCATAAGCATAGTATATATAATAAGATAGATTTATTCTCATGCAGTTTGTAGGTCAGAGGTTTGAGACAGCTTGACCAATGGATCAGTAGGCCTGCTTTCCTTTCTTGAAATTCTAGGATGGGGTCAGCTTCCTTAATTTTTCCTGCTTATAGCGGCTGCCTGCATTTCTTGTCTTCTGTCCTGTCCACTCCATCTTTAATTCCATCAACTTCTCATCTCTCTAGATTTGCTTTGTTAGTCACATTTTTCTCCAACACTCCCATTTTCCACTTCCACTTTGAAGTGGATAATCCTGGATAATCTCTATATCTCAAGGTCAGCTCTATATTAAGGTCAGCAACCTTAAATCCATTTGTAACCTCAATTACCTTTGCAATATAGTGAAATATATTCATAGGTGTTGAGTATTAAAACAGACATTTTGGGATGATCAGGCTGCATCATTCTGTCTACCAAAGATGACAAATGGGTCATAATATTTACTCCAAATAGAGAAATAAAATGGCTCAGAATACTGGCTCCTCCTCTGGTTCAGAGAGTTACAAGTGCCTATAAGGGCTCATCTAAGGTCTGTAGCCAATCTCTTCTACCATTAATCCCTTGAAGAGGTACAACTTCAGGCAGAGGGTGACAATATGTCACTTAAATTTAGATTTTTTTATTTTTATTTTTTTGGTACTCTGGATAGAACACAGGGGCATTCTACATTCAAGCTACATCCCAATCTTTCTTTATTTTTATTATTTATTTTTATTTATTTATTTATTTATTTTAGAACAAGTTTTGGCTAAACTGTTGAGACTGGCTTGAACTGGCAATTCTTTTGACTCATCCTCTCAAGTATTAGGATTACAGGCATGCGCTACTGTGCCTGGCAATATTTAGGTGTTTAAGTATCTTCAAAATGGAGGAACACTCTTGAATAGTTTATGTTCCCTGAACTTCTGAAATTTCAGCTTTATTGCACATTCAGACTTATATATACATACATATCCACAAAAATGGGGTGAGTATTTTCTTAACTGTGCTAGATCAAACTCAGAACTTTTTAAAAGATATTCAATCCTATGTTAGGTCATCTGATGAATGTCTCTTTGGTAAAATTGATAAAATTATAAAATTACTTCTGTGTGTGTGTGTGTGTGTGTGTGTGTGTGTGTGTGTATGTGTGTATAATCTCGTGATACTGGGAATTGAATTCAGGGGTGTTCAACCTCTGAGCTACACCCTCAGTCCTTTTTTTTAATTATGAAAGAGGCTTTCACTACATTACTAAGAATATCACTATGTTGCTACGGCTATCTTCAAACCTGTGATCCTCCTGTCTCAGCCTTCCAACTACTAGAACTACAGCATTCAGCACCATGCCTAGTTTGATAAAAGATTTTCAAAAATATAATTAGAAGGGATTATATAAAGGCAACATAATAAAAAGATGAAAAGCAGTAAAATTAAAATTTTAAGTCTCCTGATATAAATCCCAAATGCTCTCATGGAACAAGTCCTATTTCTTATTCAATTTCAAATAAAAAAATCATTTTCCCTATCTCTATTTCTGTAAATCCTCCACAATAAGAAGAAATACGAATGGCAAATAAATATATGAGGAAATGTTCCACATCATTAGCAATCAGAGAGATGCAAATCAAGACTACCTTGAGATTTCACCTAACCCCAATTAGAATGACAATCATCAAAAATATGAACAACAAATGCTGGTGAGGGTGTGGAGAAGTGGGAACCCTAATACATTGTTGATGAGATTGTAGATTAGTGCAACCACTTTGGAAAACAGTATGGAGGATCCTCAGATGAATGGGAATGAACCTACCATATGATCCAGCAATACCACCTCTGGGTATCTACACAAAAGAATGGAAACCAAACTATGTGACCAATGCATGTGTATCTATGTTTATAGCTGCACAATTCACAATTGCCAAACTATGGAACCAGCCAAGATGTCCATCAACAGTTGAATGGATTACAAAACTATGGGATATGTACACAATAGAATTTTACTCAGTCATAAAGAAGAACAAAATCATGTCATTTGCAGGGAAATGGATGGAACTGGAAAACATTATGCTAAGTGAGATTAGTCAGTCAGGAAAAGTAAAAAAAAAAAAAAAATGTATGCTCTCCCTAATATGCAGAAGCTAGGGAGAAATTGGGTTATAAGAGGGACTCTAGATGAAGAAGGAGAAACCTTAGATGAGCAAAGAAGGTGACTTAACTGAATGTAATGGGGAGGGGAGAACATCCTAATGCACATGATGTACTTTCACAAACATATCAAAGTCAATCACTAAACTGAACTTGAGAAGGAAGGAAGGTGAGGGAGTGGGGCGGGAATTGGGGAAGGGTTAAATGAGAAATTTATGCATAAATGCCTTTACCAGCTTGTATTTAACAAAGATGTATGATTATAATGCACCAATTTAAAAAAAAAAAAAGGATGGAAGAAATCTTAAAAGATATCCCATCTAACCACTCACCTTGCATTTCCTTATCTCTTTGATCTAGTGGCCAGGTTTATCTGAACCTATTTTCTTTCAAGAAAACCCAGTCCATCTTTCAGAAATATCTTGCTTGTATGTTTTGTTGTTTTAAAATTTTAACTAAAGTATTCTTTCTTGAAGGAGAAACTTCAGATGAGTAAAGAAGGCAACCTAACTGAAGGAGATGGGAGGGAGGAAGAGGAAAGCACCCTAATGAGCATGATATATATTCACAAACACATCAAAGTCAGTCACTAAGATGAACAAGAGGAAAAGGGGGGGAGGGCTAAATGAGTGATATGTGCATGTATGCCTCTACCATCTTGTATCTCACAATAATGCATTATTACAGTGCACGAATAAATTTTAAACAATTAAAGCAAAATTGACACTCCACACACAAAAAAATTCTTTCTTGAGGTGTCACCAAATATTTATTTTTCTCCCTCTCCATAGAAAAATATCTAATTCTTATATACATAGAAGCCATTAAAATAGCTGAAGATAATAAACATCCACTGTATGTCCCTTGTCTCTTCAAGCTGAACATCCCTCATTCCTCAAGATCCTCTTCTGCAACAGGGCCCACATCCAGGCAGGACTTCTATCTCCTTGTGTTATCACAGTTAATCAATATCTCAGTCAGATTTTATCCTACTGCCATACATAAATACTCCACCTATAGCCTGACCAGGTGAGAGTAGAGTGGGTTATTAAGTCCCTTATTGTAAGTAGATTCAGATATGTCTATCTTCTAATCCAACTCTATATCCCAAGATATTTCATCTGTTTTTAAAATACTTTGTTTTCATGAATCATATTAGAATTTTATAAGAAAAAAAATAGGTCCTAGCATGGAGGCACAAGCCTGTAATCCCAATACTTGGAAGGCAGAGGCAGGAGGATCACAGGTTTGAGGCCAGCCTCAGCAATTTGGTGAGACCCTATTTTAAAATAAAAAATGGGACATAAGAGGGACTCCAGGTGAAGGAGAATTCTTAGGTGAACAAAAAATTTGACTTAATGGAAGGTAACGGGAGGAGGGGGGGGACACCCTAATGAGCATGATGTACTTATAAGATCACATCAAAGTCAATCACTAAACTGACCAGGAGATAGGGGGAGGGTGGGTGGGAATTGGGGAAGGGTTAATGAGA